>JAPJBO010000484.1:0-169972 GCA_030068145.1 Diplonema papillatum | reverse complement strand
CTATGCGTACCGCACTATGCGTACCGCACTATGCGTACCGCTATGCGTACCGCTATGCGTACCGCTATGCGTACCGCACTATGCGTACCGCTATGCGTACCGCTATGCGTACCGCACTATGCGTACCGCACTATGCGTACCGCACTATGCGTACCGCACTATGCGTCCCACTATGCGTACCGCTATGCGTACCGCACTATGCGTACCGCTATGCGTACCGCACTATGCGTACCGCTATGCGTACCGCTATGCGTACCGCACTATGCGTACCGCACTATGCGTACCGCACTATGCGTACCGCACTATGCGTACCGCACTATGCGTACCGCACTATGCGTACCGCACTATGCGTACCGCACTATGCGTACCGCACTATGCGTACCGCACTATGCGTACCGCACTATGCGTACCGCACTATGCGTACCGCTATGCGTACCGCACTATGCGTACCGCACTATGCGTACCGCACTATGCGTACCGCACTATGCGTACCGCACTATGCGTACCGCTATGCGTACCGCACTATGCGTACCGCTATGCGTACCGCACTATGCGTACCGCACTATGCGTACCGCACTATGCGTACCGCACTATGCGTACCGCTATGCGTACCTGTTTTAATGAAATTGGTGCCCCGTCCCAGCCTGGTCACCCAGGTTTCCTGTCGGTGATGCAGTGGTGATTATGATGCCGGAAATACGCTGAAAATCTCCCGGAAAATTCCGATACTGAAGAAACTGGTGCAAAAAGTGGCCAGAAATGGGCTGGGAAAACCCCCCCCCAAAAAAGAGCTACAAAAGGCTACAAAAGGCTACAAAAGGCTACAAAAGGCTACAAAAGGCTACAAAAGGCTACAAAAGGCTACAAAAGGCTACAAAAGGCTACAAAAGGCTACAAAAGGCTACGCTGTAGCTAGCTATAGCTTTTTGTAGCTAAACCTCACACTGCCCGGGGGATCCTACTACATCCGCCTGCCTGGAGCCTCGCCCGCCACCGTCGAGGAAGAAGTCCACCCGGCAGCGGCAGCCCCCCGCCTGCTGACGGCCTACACGCCGCTGGTCAAGCCGTCAGTGGGGTAGGCTGGCAATCAAAACGGAATTTCTCCCACGAAGACATGAAGCATCAAACTAAGATCTCCCTCATTTTTCTCTTTTTTTTCAACAACTGTGAGACAGACAAAACCCGCCGAATCTAACTAACCTGAGTTCCGATACAAGAACCCCTTATATTTCCACACTGCCGAAACTAACTAGAGTAAGGGTTTTACCGTAAAAGACCCACATATTTCCACATTGCTGAAACTGACTAAACTTAGATTTTCACCGTACAAGAGCCCTTTACAATTCCACAACACGACAGGTGCGGTTTGAAGGCAAGCGGCCGCAGGCAGTGCCGCTGGAGGAGCGGTGCCTGAAGCCGACGATCCGGGCGAAGAAGTTCTACTGCGCCGAGTGCGGCGTCGCCTGCAACAGCCTCGAGCAGTACAACGTCCACCAGCGCGGCCGGCGGCACGCGGACCGGGTCCGGGCCGTGACGGAGAAGATGGCTGAGCGAGGCATCGACTACACCTCTCCCTCCCCGCTGCCTTGCGACGGCGTCCCCGGGGGATCCTACTACATCCGCCTGCCTGGAGCCTCGCCCGCCACCATCGAGGAAGAAGTCCACCCGGCAGCGGCAGCCCCGCCTACACCGACGGCCTACACGCCGCTGGTCAAGCCTGCGCCGCAAACCGCCGGAGGCAGGCTGGCCAACGTCGCCGGGTCCATGTGCGGCATCAGCTGGGCGACGCCCATGGCGGCCATTCCGCCGCTGTTCTTCCCGAAGCAGCCGGCCTGGGTAGCAGACGACGCCGACATCGCCGCCTGCGAAAAGCTGCAGAGCTACGTCCTGAGCAAGAGCCGCCCCAGCAGCGATGCCGCCCACCCCCACTACCAGCAGCAGCAGCAGCAGCAGCAGCCGCAGGCGTGGCCGGGGCGCTGCTCGTCGCAGCGGCGGTCGACGTCGGAGCCGCTGCTGTCGAACCCGTCGTTCTTCGCCGCCGGCCAGCAGCAGCAGCAGCAGCAGGGCGGGGACCAGCCGCGGGAGGAGTTCTTCTCCGGGTATGCGCTGTTCCCTTTTTCGTTTCTAGTCACATGCAATGTGTGAGGAAACTGATCCCGCCCAAGTAGGATCTTCTGATCACGATCACTTGCAAATTCGCCACCTGAAACCACGTCCAGGATTAGGGCTCAGGGTAGTGCGGTCGACGAAAAGTCTAGTTTCCCTTTCTACCTTCTCCTACTCTCGTGGTGTGCGGTTTTTGCATAGGCGCCCAGCTTGTGTAGCAAACATCTTACACCTTTCCTTTTCTCTGTGGAGGTAAGAGAAGTCGCCATTACACGGCATGTTGCTAGTTCTAACTCTACAAACACACGGCATGTTGCCAGTTCTAACTCTACAAACACACGGCATGTTGCCAGTTCTAACTCTACAAACACACGGCATGTTGCCAGTTCTAACTCTACAAACACACGGCATGTTGCCAGTTCTAACTCTACAAACACACGGCATGTTGCCAGTTCTAACTCTACAAACACACGGCATGTTGCCAGTTCTAACTCTACAAACACACGGCATGTTGCCAGTTCTAACTCTACAAACACACGGCATGTTGCCAGTTCTAACTCTACAAACACACGGCATGTTGCCAGTTCTAACTCTACAAACACACGGCATGTTGCCAGTTCTAACTCTACAAACACACGGCATGTTGCCAGTTCTAACTCTACAAACACACGGCATGTTGCCAGTTCTAACTCTACAAACACACGGCATGTTGCCAGTTCTAACTCTACAAACACACGGCATGTTGCCAGTTCTAACTCTGGCATGTTGCCAGTTCTAACTCTACAAACACACGGCATGTTGCCAGTTCTAACTCTACGAACACACGGCAGCAACGTGGACGGAGACATCGACACCGCGTCGTGTGTGTCTGACGACGACTTCGGGTGCGAATCGTGCCACAGCGTCGCGGATTCCGACGAAGACCTGCGGTCCGTCTCCGGGGACTGGTGCAACGCCTCGTTTTCGTCAGCCCCCAACGAGGACGACGACGACGGGGACGCCTCCCGCAGCGAGTCGGGCGGCGACGCCCCGTTCTTGAGCGCCCCGTCGACGGCGTGCCTGCTGACGAAGACCGCCGAGGACGAGCTGCTGCACCCGCTGGAGACCGCGCTGCAGAACAACCAGGCCGTCCTTTCGTCGTTCCACGCCGCCGACTCATAGCGAAAGTGTCCACGAAAGAAACAACCTGCACCCACATAGCCCTTACTTGCTCGAAGAGAACCCATTTAACAAACGTCACACGAAGACCTTAAAACCCCGGAATCTCAAGCGAACCTCAACTCTAAAAAAATGCTAACCTCGTGTAACCACCACCCTTGAGTGCACGCAGAGCATGACGGATATCTTCCCACATTGCCCAAAATCACCCGAAGACTATAAACCCCCGAAGTTTCAAGACTTTAACTATAACAACATACGCACTTCTTTCTCATTCAGCCAGTACTCACTCTACAAACACACGGCATGTTGCCAGTTCTAACTCTACAAACACACGGCAGCAACGTGGACGGAGACATCGACACCGCGTCGTGTGTGTCTGACGACGACTTCGGGTGCGAATCGTGCCACAGCGTCGCGGATTCCGACGAAGACCTGCGGTCCGTCTCCGGGGACTGGTGCAACGCCTCGTTTTCGTCAGCCCCCAACGAGGACGACGACGACGGGGACGCCTCCCGCAGCGAGTCGGGCGGCGACGCCCCGTTCCTGAGCGCCCCGTCGACGGCGTGCCTGCTGACGAAGACCGCCGAGGACGAGCTGCTGCACCCGCTGGAGACCGCGCTGCAGAACAACCAGGCCATCCCTTCGTCGTTCCACGCCGCAGACCCGCACACGGCCGCCGTGGCGTGGTTCGATGCCAGCATCGCCTCCGCTTTGCCGAAGGAATCCGTCAAGCACAGCGCCATGCTAGCTTGCTCAGACCAGACGCCGCCTGGTATGGAGCGTGAGTTGCACAAAATAGCCGTCCTCAAGCTGAAGACCGGTCCCAGCCTCGTCGCCGTCGACGAGACGGCAGAGGAGACCTACGGCGCCGAGTGGGCGGAGGAGAAGAACGCGAAGGCGTGGGTGTCCTTCGCGCAGGCCTTCGCGATGGCTGTCCACCTGGCGGTGCTGCGCGCCGCGGCCGGCGGCGCGGCCGGGTTCAAAACGGTGGTGTCGGCCTTCCTGCTGCACGCCGCGTTCCCGGCGCCGCCGGCGGAGATCCCGCAGGCTGCCGACGAGCACATCCTCTCGGCCCTCAGCGACATCGAGGCCAGCGACGCCGCGGTATGTTCTTCTTTTGTTCCCTGTACTTTATTGGTGGCTTGCCGTGGCTACCCTTGAAGGAAAGCGGCTCCGGGTTCTGCCCGGAAACACCTTGGGTGGAAAGAAGCGGGAGGGAGTTTGATCACATCAGAGAGTAAGAAAGAACGCAAGGGAGAGAGGGCGAAAACCGTCTGTAGGGTGGCGGGCTTGCCTCGTTCATCTTCGACGATGGGAGACGTCGACGCACTGCTTGACCGGGCATCATGCTTGGCTGAGAAAGGCGTCGACGAGAAGGTGAGGCAGCAGCTGGTGAGAATGATGAACCTCGTTCTCACCCTGATGGAAGCCGCGCACTCCGGGGCGCCGCCCGCAGCCGAAGCAAGGAAACCCGGCCCGACGGTCACAAACGCACAGCCCCCGCCGCCGGACCGGACCCGGCCGGCGGTCGCAAGCGCACAGCCTCCGCCGCCGGACCGGACCCGGCCGGCGGTCGCATGCGCACCCCCGCTGCCGGACCGGACCCGGCCGGAGAAGACTCGGTCCTCTGCGTCTGCAGAGCAACCGGACCCACCGGCGAACAACACCTGGGCGCAGAAAGTGCGCGATGCAGCGGCGGGGCAACCGAACACGCCCAAAGGGAGCACGTGGGCCGAAAAGACCCGTCGCACTCGACCGAAGGCCGTCATGGTACTCGATGGCTGGGGAGTGCCAAAGGTCGAGTCAGGTGTCGAGATGGGGAACAAGAAGGGCGGCGTTCTTGTTGCCGCGAACACCGAGGATGCGGAGTACGCATGGGGGGCTGCCCTGGACCTCATCGGGGTCTGTCCGGGCGCCAAGGTAGCCGTCGTGTGCACCGTACCGTGGGCGGAGTCGGCGAGGCACCTGGTGGTGCTTTCTAACGGGAACCACCAGGACGTGTGGGCAAAGTACTGCAACGTCACCCCGCCGACGGTATCGTGCAAGACGGTCGCCCCCGGGCAGCCGACGACTCAGGTGTGCCTATTCCAGGTACGTGCCGCCTATGTCCACGCCACTACGTGGGAGACGGCGATGAAGGCTGGCCAGTCGGTCAGGATCATGGCGAAGAAGGCGGCGGAAGCCGAAGGTCTGCGCATGGACTGGTCGTCGGTGTTTACGAAGGTGCACCGACGACAGGGCGTGTGTGAGGTGAGCGTCCGCGTTCCAGTCGAAGACGTGCCGAAGCTGCTTCGGAGCTCCGGGAAGGCCGGCACTTTCTGGAAGGCCATGTCGTTTGTCAACGGAACGGACACGCTGCCGGCGGTGTGGGTGAGCGACTGCGCCCTCGAGGAAGCGCGCCAGATAGCTGCCAGGACACCGAACACATTCGGTGTGATCGGCGGCGCGAAAACCGGCGTCTTCGGCATACGAACGACCCCGGAGCACGTCGCCGCCACGGAATCGGCGGTCGGGAAGAAGCTGTCGAAGCGCCAGCGTCGGGGTGACAAGTACATCGTCACCACGGCGTGTCCGGCGGAGCACCCGTCCGACCTCCTCGCCGCCTGCGCAGCAGCCGAATGGAAAGTGGAGCCAGTCGGTTCGTTCAAACGGCGAGGGGATACTGTGTGCGTGGTCATTGCCGACCAGGGACCTCCGGCACCAGTGCTCTACCGCCTTGATCGGGCGTCAATCTCGATCAGGAAATACGACCGTTCCATCGATGCGAGGCAACGGAAGGGGTTCACCACGCAGTGCCAGCGGGTGAAAATTAATCTCCCTCGTGAGTTCCTCGCGAGCCTCCAAGAACGCCCAGAACCCGTTCCGGGACAGAAGCGGAGCCGCGCCAGCGATGAGACGACGACCCAAGACAAGGTGGCGCGGCTCGACACCGCTGACAATATGGCTACCGACTGCCGGCACGCCAACTGGCAGGAGTCATACGAAAACGATAAGGCGTTCCTATGCGAAGTCTGCTGCAAGCGTATGCAAGTAGGACAGGCGAGGCGTCAATGTGCACACGGCCCCTGTGAGGCGGTGGTTTGCCATGCGTGCTGGGCTAAACTGCAAGACGCCCCCCCAACACCGCCCTCGCCTGCGCAGGCGCCCGCCGTCGACCCCGCGGACTCAAAATGGTGAACCCTCAATTATACCACGCGTCATACGCGTCACACAATCTTACCCACACTACATCTTCTGGGTCCGGCCCTCGCCTACCACCCTTGCGTGTAGTTACGATCAACGTAACCTCGTTGTTGAAGAACGTGCTCCTCCTTTGCGGCATTGTGGCGGACATCATCTGCTTGCAGGAGACGAAGCTGACGAGCACCGGGCAGAAGAAAATCCGGATGGCCCTGAAGGAGTGTGCTGCTCTCGACGTCTGGCAGCCTTTCTTTGGTTCCTGTTGCGAAGGGCGTAAATGTGGCAACGACGTTCCATCCCAGATAACCGGGGGGAGCGCCGGTGTAGCAATCCTTGTGAGGAAAGGCCTGCCGGCATGCGTGGTTAGCCCGTTCGATGTCGTTGAAGAGCGGGCCTACGAGGCAGCTCGCTTCCTCCACGTACGTGTCGCGACCGGAAGCGGCAAGGGTGCGCTCCATGTGGTTTCGTTGTACGGACATTGCGGCCACTCGGCTCGGATTGAACGTGAGAAGCTGGTCGAGGGGGTTCTCTGGGGCATGCGCCGGCGCCTGGGCGCGGTACCGATTGTAGTTGCAGGTGACCTGAACACAGACCCTCTGAACTCTCCTGCCCTACGCTTCGCACTGCGAAACGGGTGGACTGACTGTGCCGAGCTTCACGCGAAGTCCCTGAACAGGCCTCCGGAGCACACCTGCTACCACGGGGAGCCGTCACGCATTGACCTTGTGCTTACCAACGAAATCGCCTCTTCCGCTCTTGGAAACGTAGAAACCTTCGAGGCCGGGTTCCCGACGCATAAGGCGATTCGAGCTGTCTTCCACCTCACCGCTTTCCAGCAACTTAACGCGGTGTTCCGCTTCCCCCGCGCCATCCCTGGGTCCGGTCTGACTGACCGAACCGACACCGCAGCCCTCAAAGCTGTAGTCGCGAAATACCGACTCGCCGACCCGTGCCCCCGCGGACTAGAAGGCAGCCAGAGGGTGGATTTTCTCTGGCTGCGTATCTCGCGGGCGGCGGAGGATTATCTGCTCCAGAAGTCCAAGATTGAGGGTAACCTGGCGGCCTACCGCGGGCGAGGAGAGCGGCGGAGGCTGAGCACCCAGCGCGTGTCCGCGAGGCCGTCCCCGGAAGGTGCGGGGGCCGACACCGCACCTCTGAAGAGAGCCAGGTGTCTTCTCGGGCGCATGCGGGAGTACTCGGCCGCACGAGCCAAATGGGAAGATATGTCCAGCGCCCCGTGCCCGTTGTCGCTCCTGCTCAAAGGGCAGTGGGACAAAATACGGTCGTTTCAAAGCTTCATCCTCCAGCGTACGGACGGGAAATGTGCTTTGCCACTGGTACCGCCATCGGCGAAGGCCGCGCGGGGCCTATCACACACTATCTCGGACGTGTGCCAGAGCCTGGCCCAGACTACGTTAAATTCGAGGTACCTGGAAATCGCAAGGTGTCAGCGCGAGCTCCGTAACCCTCTGGGTAAAGAGTCGTTTGCTTGGGTGAAGAAGGAGGCGCCGCCGACATTCTATTTTACGAACGGTCGCGACGGGCGACTCACGGCGAACTTGGTGGAAGTTGATGCGACGGTAAGGAGGAAGTGGGACCCCGTGCTACGCATGTATGCCGGGAAGAAGGAACCCGAGTTCGCCCCCTTCCTGCGAGAATATGGTGACTTTATTGCGCAACACCCGTGCCAACTGGGCCCGATCACGGCCGACCGCCTACGGTCGGTAGCGAGGAAGAAAGGTGTGCAATCGTCATGCGGCGTGGACGGCTGGCGCATGCGAGAAGTTGCGGCCCTGCCGGACACAATCCTAGAAGGGTTTGCTGCAGTACTGAACGAAGTCGAGGAGACGGGCCTATGGCCCGACGGGGTTCTTGACGCGCTAGTCACCCTGATTCCCAAGGGAGAAGGAGATGACCCCCTGAAGCTGCGGCCCATCACCGTCTCCAGTGTCGTTTATCGTCTTTGGGCTAGTGTGCGTCTGCAGGAGGTTCTTGTCTGGCAAGAGCAGTGGATACACGAGTCCCAACATGGCTTCCGGAAAGGCCACTCCTGCGACGACGTCATCATGGACATCGCGCTGTCGATAGAGGAATCCCTTATTAACGGAACGCCGCTACATGGGATCGCGCTCGACTTTGCGAAATGTTTTGACCGCGTTCCGCAAGGTTTGGTACTCGACCTAGTTGAGGCTCTGGGGCTGCATGAGCGTGTGCTGGCGCCTCTGCGCCACGTCTATAAGTACCTCAGACGTCGTTTCAAGTACCCTCTGGGAGTGGGCGATGAATTCAAGGTCACGAACGGCATCCTCCAAGGCTGCCCTATCTCCGTGGTCCTGATCAACGCCCTTCTGTCCGTGCTCTCGAAAGCCCTGGTCAGCCGGGCACGAGTGAGTCCGAAGTCCTTTGCTGATGACTTGTACCTTCTCTCGCGACTCGCGAAGCTGCTCCAGGAAGGAATAGATGTCACCGCGATATTTGGGAATCTGACCGGCCTCGCTCTCAACGAAGGCAAGTGTGCCGCCTTCTCGACGTCGAAAAAAGGCCCCCGTCTCGAGGTTGGAGGCAAGGCGATGAAATCGGTGAAGACCGTTAAGGTTCTGGGCGTTCCCCTGGGCACAGAAGGGCCTGTGGACAACGGTAGGTCTGACGCGACCGTGGAAGCCGCAGCCAGGCTAGAAGCGTCGCCACTGAAGCCGCGCACCAAGTTCCGCGTCATGCAGACGATCGCGGCATCCGCCCACTACGGCGCGGCCTACTGCGCCAACTCGGCCGGGGGCTTTGCGAACAACTCCGTTCTTCGCACGGCTCTCTCCGCCTGCTTGATTCCTCGCTCAAATCGGGCGAAGAGCCCCCTCGCGACACTTACCCTCGTTGCGAAGGCGCACTTGTGCGATCCGGCATGCGCCTCCGGGTACAGCTCACTCCGCACCGCCGCGAAGCAATACCAGAAGGAGAGATTTCGGCTGCGAATGGATGCCCTCCTTGTATCCGGGGCTGACGCCTCCTTAAAGGGCCCCGTCGGGCTGATATCCAATCTCCTTCGGGAGATACGTTTCCTGCCGGCGAAGCGGCACAGTTTCGAGCTGCTATCGTTCGAAGGTGCGACCGTGCCCTTCTCCGGGAAGGAGGCACTGCACTTCGTCCGTGAGGGCCTGCGTCTTCGAGCGTGGCGCTACCTGACGACACAAAGGCAAGGCTACTCGGGTATCGAGAGGGGGGTGGATGTGCGCCTGCTGAACAGACTGTGGCAGAACCGCGCGACGGGGGACAGGCTCAGCTTTGCAATCCGCAAATGCATCGCAGGAGCGGTGTACTCTCGCGAGTGGTGCAACAGAAGATGGGGAACGGGTGACGGCGTATGCGAGTTCTGCGACGGTGGGACTCCGGGGACCCTGCTACACTATTTCTGGGAATGCCCGGGACCAGGGGGCAGGTGGGTCAATCTACACTGCCGACTCGACGTCGCAGGAGTGGCGGCACAGAATATGCCCCTATGCCTGAGCACACGGGGGATTCCCCCCATCGGAACCCCGCCGGTACTCGTGGAGAGGGTCCAGAAGCTGATCGGGACCATCTCCATCGAGATGGCGCAAGCGCAGCACAATATCGCGACGACGCGCCCCTGGGAGCTTGCCTCCGCCGCGGCAGGGAGATATGACGTTGAGCTGGCAAGGGACAGCCGTGAGCTCCTCACGAAGCAGATTGGGACGCGCTTCGCGGCGTCGCTAGTCTACTGGCTAAGGAATCTACGTTGGGTCAACACCCCCCCTCTCCCTACGACCGGCGTGGAACTCGCTTTGGATTTTGAGGCCTACACGCGATCCAAGCTGCCTGGGGAAACGTTTGCCGAAAAAGGGTTGCAGATAGGATATCTAGCACGAGCCATCAACGACCTAAGCTTTGCTGACACGGGGGCCTCAGCCTTCCCCGGGAAGTGGCGACAGGGTGTATGCTCTTTACGCTGCCTGGGTGCGCCGGCAATGCCGGGATTCTCACACCGTCCACGTTTTGCAGCTGGACGGAGGACAGAGCTGATGTTAAACGGCATAGAAGCAGTATGCTCCAAAGACAGCTGGAACGACGCCAAACCCGTGTACCCTCAGGACGTAGCTTTCGCTAATTGGAAGCTGAAGTTTCCCATCAAGGTGTTTGCCGCCGCCGTAGGCCGCGCAGTCGCGAGGAAGAAGAGGGCCCGCAGCGCTACAAGGCGGCGATCCCCCGCGAGACGAGCTCACCCGCCGGCCAGAGCGCCCGCTGCAGCACCAACTCCGGTGCTACCACTCACTGTAGCAGAGCCGCGACCTGCGGCGCGCCTCCGGAGCGACTTACGCCCGCCGTAGCAGTGCGAAGAGAAGTGAGGAGACCGGAAACTCCCCGGAGAGATGGTCCCTGCACTCTAACTCGTCTCTCTCTCTCTCTCTCTCTCTCTCTGTTCTTCTTTTGTGTTGCCGTTACTACTGACGGGGTTTATAGGGTTGAAAACACTGTTACCTACCCTCTAAATACGTTTCGCCGCGGTATTTATATATATATATATATATTTTTACATAAGCGCCAGCTTGAAAGGAAATGCTCGACGATGCTGCCCGACAAAGAACAGAAGGGATCCAAAGTGCTGTAACTACCGAACCACGTGTTGAACGGACGTGAGGTCATGCGGGTATAGACGTACACGACAAATCACACAAGCACACAACAGGTCAAAGTCCTGAGTGAGAAAACAACGCACGGTGGTGTAAGCGAAGAACAAATCAGATTGTGTTCGTATTGTATTTGCCCCTTACCTCTATATTTCCCCCCTTCCATTCGGAGTCGAAGCAGCTACGTCGAGTATTTTTTGGTGTTTCTTTTTGTCTGTGCTTACCTACTGTCTTAAACATGCGCTTTGAAGGTGCAGCGTTTTTCTTTTTTTTTTTTTTTTGTATTGCCTACCCTCTATAAACATCCGTTTCGATGGTCGCCGTGGGTGCCCTGCACAAAATAGCCGTCCTCAAGCTGAACCGGCCCGAGCCTCGTCGCCGTCGACGATACGGCAGAGGAGACCTGCGCCGAGTGGGCAGAGGAGAAGAACGCTAAGGCGTGGGTGTCCTTCGCGCAAGCATTCGTGATGGCTGTCTTTTAGCACCCGAGTTCTTCCTTCTCTCTCCCAAGAAGCCCCCCCCCCTCCCAACCTTCTCTTTACTTTGCATCACATAGGGGTATTCGCCTGTGCTCCAGTAGCACGGGTGGTCCTGGTTGCGACGAGCTACGAACAGCCGCCTGACAAACCAGACTCGCGCCACTGTCCTGTCTGGCACTCAGGTTCTGTGCTGATGATGGTCCGCCTTACGTGACCGTGGCTTAAAGGACCGAAACACGGTGCAGACGGGATCAGTGCGGTGCTGGGCACACATCCATTCCAAGCACGTTCTTGCAATCCCCCAACCTTCTCCTTCACCTTGCATCAAATAGGGGCCACACAGCAAGTTTTGGCAGCCGCTGCTTAACAAGTGCATGCGCACTGCACAGGCCTCTGGTCGTCGACTGTCCCGTCCATAACGTATGCTAGCGGGTACACTCCCGATGGCACGCTGCTACCTTCCGGACAACCCGAATGCAGTCCAGAGCCACGGTTGAACCGCTCACCCTGCAGTTCACAACCGTGAACAGTCCTTCAACGAGAGTGACGTGGAACCCTCTCTCTGGCGCACCCGGCGTCGCAACGGGAACCGTGACACGGGTTGCCCTCTGCTCTCCGGTCTGGGCGGTTTCCGCGCTCTGTTCTTGGGTAATTGACGCAAGCACAGCTTGGAGGGCCGCCCCCCCCCTCTGAAATTGGGCTCTGTTGCTTGGACCGCCCTGTTGTAAAGCGCGCGCTTAGCGTGCCCCTCGTGGGGAGTGGCTTTGCTGCAGCGTTGGAGTCGCCCGCAACTGCACAGTACTCGCTGTCGCGGACACGATCCAACACAGTACTGAGGGCCAGCTGATGTGCGTGTTGAGCCTGCCGGGTACTCCCACAATTTTGACATCCTGCGTCCCACGTGTTTTGCTTTCCGCGTACTGGTCATGGAAGGTCTTGGGTTTGTCATTGCTTTGATCTCCCCCGCGGTCAACTTTGGTGCACTGACAAGGTCGTGATACTCCGCATGCGTACCAGCGACTGCTTTGTGCAGCTTTGCCGACATCACTTCCGCGATGGGCGAACGCAGCTGAGTCGCAAGGCGGCACCTGCCTTTTTGGCCAAGTAGGTCCCGATGAATCGGACACTAACTTTGGCACCGCTTGATCGTCTTCGACGGCGTTGCCGTTGTCGTCGTCCACGCGCTTCCGCTTTCTGTTCGCGTCTTCGGGTGTCCGTAGTACACTTGAGACGGATGGCATAGTTGGTGAACAAGTGTGTGTTGAAGAGTGAGTGGGCCCACTTGGAGTTGTATTTTTTGGGTGGGGCGAAAGCATGAGAGTTCCTACTAAAACGTAACGCTCAAGGTCTGGAACGGGCACACTTAAGACGGATGCCTTCGTTCAAGTGTTTGTGTTGAAGAGTGAGTGGGCCCACTTGGAGTTGTATTTTTTGGGGGGGGCGAAAGCATGAGAGTTCCTACTAAAACGTAACGCTCTAGGTCTGGAGCGTGGCACACTTAAGACGGATGCCTTCGTTCAAGTGTGTGTTGAAGAGTGAGTGGGCCCACTTGAAGTTGTATTTTTTGGGTGGGGCGAAAGCATGAGAGTTCCTACTAAAACGTAACGCTCAAGGTCTGGAGCGGGCACACTTAAGACGGATGCCTTCGTTCAAGTGTTTGTGTTGAAGAGTGAGTGGGCCCACTTGGAGTTGTATTTTTTGGGGGGGCGAAAGCATGAGAGTTCCTACTAAAACGTAACGCTCAAGGTCTGGAGCGGGCACACTTAAGACGGATGCCTTCGTTCAAGTGTTTGTGTTGAAGAGTGAGTGGGCCCACTTGGAGTTGTATTTTTTGGGGGGGCGAAAGCATGAGAGTTCCTACTAAAACGTAACGCTCTAGGTCTGGAGCGTGGCACACTTAAGACGGATGCCTTCGTTCAAGTGTGTGTGTTGAAGAGTGAGTGGGCCCACTTGAAGTTGTATTTTTTGGGTGGGGCGAAAGCATGAGAGTTCCTACTAAAACCTTCTAATCCACAAATAACGCTAAAACGTAACGCTCAAGGTCTGGAGCGTGGCACACATAAGACGGATGACATCGTTCAAGTGTGTGTGTTGAAGAGTGAGTGGGCCCACTTTCCTGCTAAAACGTAAAGCTCAAGGTCCGGAGGGTGTCGAAGCTCCTGATTTGTGGTCCAGCGGGCAAAGAAAACACGAACCCCCCTTAAACACCCGTCGTAAAAACGGATGTCACACCCGAAAAGCGTGAGTCCACACCCGCTTTCGGATGTGCCGCACCCGTATACCCTACACCCTCTCTAACTCCAGCCTCTGAGGCTGGTCCTCACCGTGTAGTCACCGATGCGTACTCTGATTACGAACTTGTCACTAGCTCACAGCAACGGTTGCACCACGACGAAAGCGCGGCAAAAGTGCGAAGGAAATAAACGAATTGTGTTAGTCCCCTAAGGACTTTTTCTCTTATTTTAGTTTTTGCTACTGCTGTCCGCGGCGTGGTCGCATCAAGGCTGTATACCGTGCTCTGGGAGCCGGTAAAAGGTTTGTCCTCGCTCTTTTACCCCACCCCCATGGTGCACTATTAAAAGTGCGTAAGGTGCTTACTCGTCATGTTACTGGTGAAAAAGGTTGTCTAGTGCAAGAGTCGTTTTTACTAGTGGCACTAATCATTTTACCAGCCAATTTTTTTTGACTAGTAAACCTACTAGTCAAAGTCACAGTTTTCCTTGACTACACGTCTTCTTGTTGCGTTAGTGGTATGGTACTCCTCCTTGCGGCCCGGCCGGCTGAGCCCTACCCGGTAGCGGAGGTACCGGCGGTACGACAGGAATTACTACGGGCGGGACCGCGGGCGGCTCCCCTGGTGGCCCGGGATTGGGTGGATGTCCCCGTCGCAACACAGGTCGTCTCCTCCGTGCGGCGGAGTAGTCATCCATCCCTGTGGCCGCCCAGTGAGCCTGTCGGCCCCCCCCCTTCGTGGGCCCGGGTGCCGGGGGATGCCCGTCGTCGCACGGGTCGTCGCCGCCCCTTCCCAAGGAGACGTGACTCTCCGGGTCCGGGTTTGCTATCCCGGCCGCGTGCGCCACCCTTACGCTGTCCGGGAACAGGACGGTAAGCGGCCAGCTGGACTGCGGGGGGACCCGGGGGTTGGCTCTCCATGGCCGCTCCCCTCCCCTGGCCGGGCTGCGCCAACCTGCCCTTCACCCGCACGGCGATGGCCCGCACTGAGGCGACCAGGCCCGCGCCCCTCCCCAGGCCCGTGTCGGGCTTCTGCCTCACTGGGGCCGGCGTCCCGACGGGCGACCGTAACGCGGGGCGCTTGGCTCCTGTCGCCGGAGTCCCAAGCGTGGCCCCGCCCTCTCCAGAAGGCGTTGGCTCGCCGCGTCTACCGGGGGTCGCTGCTGCGGTTCCGGCGATCCGGCCGGCTACGCCGCTGGCGTGCTCAGAGGCCGAGGCTTGCTCCGAACCTTGTGTCGGCTGGCTCGGCCTGGGCGCCGGGGAACCCGGCCGAAGGAAGCCCCCTTCCATCGCCTCGGCTCCCTCCGATGGGAAGCTGGGCTCCGACGGCACGTACCCCCAGGTGAGCCCGGACGGGGGGGTCTCCCACCCGTCCTCGGAGCCTCCCGGGCTCGGCCGCCGGCGTGCCGACCGGGGATCGCGAGGGCGGGGCGCTTGGCCCCCTGCCCCTGGTGGGCTTCGGACCCCCCGTCGGCCTGGCCCGGTTGCTGGCCCGGTTGCTGGGCTCCTTCCACAGCCTTCTCCCGGGGGTTCTCGCTGGTCGGCCCCTCCCTCCGCTGCTGGCGCTTCGGCCGACGGCTGGCTCGGCGGCGCTGCGCCCGCCCCGAGCCCCCGTCTCGGGGGTCGGGGCCTCTCCTGTCCCCCCGGTCGGCCCGCGGATCACTTGTCCCCTCTTGGGCCTGCTCGTCGTCCGACTCGGAGCCCGAATCTGACCCGGCCTCGCCCGATCCAGAGCCTGTCCCGGACTCGGAATCCGAAAAGGGGTTCGCGTCCGAGCTCCCTCGCCGGGCGCTCAGGTCTACCCGTGCCGGAACTTCACGCGCTGCCGCCGGTCCCGTGCCGAGCTGGCTTGGGCGGCGCCTGCGAGGGCGGCCGGGTCGGCCTCGCCACTAGCGGCGACGTGGTCGGCCCGAACTCCCTCGCCTCCGGCGGCCGCGGGTTCGGCCTGGGCGGCCGCTGCTCGGTCGGCCTGGTCGTGGCCGACCTCACCATAATCGGTGACAGGGTCGGCCCGGACGGCCTCGCACCCGGCGGCGGCGGCGGCGGCAGGTTCGGCCCGATTGACCTCGCCCCCAGGCGGCGGGGTCGGCCTGGACGGCCTCGCACCCGGCGACTGCGGGTTCGGCCTGGACGGCCTCGCACCCGGCGGCGGCGGCGGGTCCGGCCTGATCGGCCTCGCCTCCAGCGGCGGCGGGGTCGGCCTGGATGGCTCGCATCCGGCGACTGCGGGGTCGGCCTGGTCGACCTCGCCACGAGCGGCGACGAGGTCGGCCTGAACGGCCTCGCACCCGGCGGCGGCGGGTTCTGCCTGGTCGGCAACGGGATCAGCCTGGGCCTGGTCGCCCTCCCTGCTTGCCGGCAACGACTGCGCCCTGGGACGCCCCGCCGGGACTAGCTCGACGTCCCGAGGCGTCGCCGGCGAGGACGCCGACGACGACCTCGGGAAGTCCTCCTCTTCGTCAAAGAGGCGGCGCCCCACCGGCAGATCGCCGGGCGCGAGAGGGACTCCGGCCTGGAGGGCCTCGGATGCCTCGCGCATCCCGGCGTCCCTTCCGGCCGGCTCCCTTGGCCCGGGGGCAACTGACGGCGGGAGGAACGCAAAATCCTGGTGGCACCCTCGCCGCCCGCGGTGCGCCCGGCACCAGTGCCCTCTCGGCCTCCTCTTGCGGGGCGAGCTCCCGCAAGATCTCCTGCATGTCGCCGAGAGATGCGTCCATCTCGGCTACGTTGGCTGCGGCGAGCTTGTCGTAGCCCCGACGCGCGGCCTCCCTGTGGTGCTGGGAGGCGTGTCGCCGGCGGAGGCGCTCAGCCGCCCGCATTGGCCACCGGCGTGGCGGCCCAGCTGCGCAACCGCTGGAGGTGTTCTTCCTCCAGCGCCTCCGCCTCCGCCTGCGCCCGGCGGACTCTCGCCCAAGCGTCCAGAACCGCGGGAAGCTGCGGTCCCTCCGGGAGCTCGTCGACAGCGTGCCGTGGCCTGCACGCCCTTGATGGAGGGGCCGCCTCCATCAAGGGACGGCGGCATTTTCTCAACGAAGTGTTTGTTTCAGCTCTGTGCGCTATCAACTTCTGTTTTTTTTTGTCGTATAAGATCGAAGATCTTAGAAGATTAATACTATTCCGACGAGAACTAACACTTGTACAAAGGTTATTACCCCGTCGCTCTCGAGAAGAACACCGTAATTTTACCCCTCGCTTGAAGTTCGTGGCATACACACGAGAATCTCTGCATGACCTTTCTACGTTTGTTACGCACCATCAATCTGACATCACGCAGCAGCAAGGACGAGAGCAGCGAGTACGGAGCAGCGAGACGGGCGAGGAGGAGAGTATTATTTTTTTGGAGCGCGGGACACTGTACTTGCCATGTTGGTACAGCGGGGCTGCCGGTATCCGGTTGCTTCCGGAGCGGTAGTCCAAAGAAATGCTTCTTCAGCACACTGTGAACGCCTGTCTCACAGCGACACGGGACTGGCCTGCGCGTGACTGCTAACAGGTCCGACCCGGTAAAAAAACCCGCGATGCAGTGACTCTACCCCCTGCATCAGGGTGGATCCGCTTCGTCCGGTCGCGCCCCACCAGATGCAATGACGATCCTTGCCACCCCTCGGGCTATAGAAAAGCTCAAGCGGTGGAAGAGGTCCTGGCAGGCGGCCGAAACGGTCCGGTCTTCACGGAGGGCGTTGGCGCGGGCAATGTGCCGCAGCTCCGTGATTGCTCCTGGGCACCAGGCCCCGAACGTGTCTACAACTAGCGGCACCGCCTTCCATTCCCGCGGGTCTGGCTCATTGGCGATGATTGCGTTGTAGACACGCTCCTTGACGGCTACAGCGTACGCGGCTGCTGCGCCCCCTGGCTCTGCCGCCGCCCGGGCTGCGTAGTGCGGCTGCGAGAGTTGTAGGGGGTACGTGACAGCGACGTCAAGTAGGACGGTGGTGCCATCCCGGACGTAGCTGATGTCCGGGCGCTTGCGCCGCGCGTTAGCGAACACGGCTCGCTCGATGGAAGGACCGAGCAGTCCTCGTCGAGCGAAGTCGGCGACGATGTCGCGCAGCGCGTTGTGAAGGCGCGTTCGGCGGCCGCTGCCGAAACACGTCTGGGCGTGCGATCCGTTGACGTCGGTCGCACCGTGTCCGCAAAGGCGGCACTCCCCCGGCGCGGCCGCAATTGGAAGCCCCAACCGAAGCCGGACTGCCACCGCCAGCTCGGCCGGAGACAACCACATTGCGGTATCCGCCTCAGGGTTGCCGTACAACCACGCCGAAGCGTGCTTGCCGGAGCCGCTTTGGATCCGCGCCCGGATCCGGTCTTGAGCCCGGGTCAGGGCCTGACCCTGCAGTTGGCCGGAGTGGCCGAGCTCCTCCGTCAGCGACTCGAGAAGGTTCTTCCTCTTCTCGGTGGCCAAGGCGGACGACCATGCCTTCTGTCCTCGCCCCTCGTACTCGGCTCGTGCCTGCATGACGTCCTGGATCTTCTCCAGGACGGATTCATAGGTTGCAAGGCGCGGGTCGACGAGGGACGCTTGGACGGTGTCGTCCTGCTGCCACGTGAGGTGTGGCAGCAGGGCCGGGGCCACGAGGGCGGGGAGATGCGGCCCCCCGTCCAGCGCCGCGGCGATGTGGGCAATCCCGCTCACGTCCGCACAGCTGTGGAGGCCGAGGCCGCCCATCCTGACGGGGAGTGACGCCTGTGTCCACGACGCGTCATCGGTTTCGATCCCGGTGATCGTCGCGAGACAGGACTGGGTGACGCGGTCGATGCCCGCGTAGTCGAAGACGGGCCCTGTCGCGCGCATGAGGTGCACCACTCCAACGAAGCCGGCACAGAACTTCGTCAGCGTGAGCGCCACGTGCGCGTCAGGTAGGGACGCGATCACCCTCAGCTTCCTCTCGGCGCCCTGTGCCACCCGCTCAACGAACGCGCGGATCTTCTCCGGCGATCCGCACGGCACACCCAGGTGCTCGATCTCATCGAGGGAGCACGTCTCGATGCCGTCTAGGCCCGCCGGTACCTCGGCGCCCGGGGCAATCGCCAGTCTGCACTTGCCCCTATTGAGGCTCAGACCGACTGCTGCGGCTCGCCGCTCGAACTCGCACAGCCATCGCGCGATCGAGTCGAGTTCCCCGCCCGTTACCCCGTCGTCGAGGTAGAACGTCAGGAGCTCGAGGCTGGCCCGGCTCAGCGCTGAGTGGTTGGGCGCGGCCTCCGGCTGCTCCTGAGGTGCCGGCTCCTGTGCTACTGGCCCGGCGCCCTCCGGATCCTCGGGGGCGCCTCGCGGTATCTGGGCCACCGGCGCCGGCGGAATCGGGCCCGGGAGCGCGAGGGCCGGCTCTCCGGGCTCCGCCGGGCCCCCGTGGGCTGGGTCCTCGGGTGGCGGTTGCGCTGGCCCCGGCTCGTGCGGTGGCGGTGGCCCCTGCTCAGGAGGGCCCTCTCCGCCTTCCACGGCTCCTGCGGGGTCCGCGGGCTCCTCCGGCCGCGGAGCCTGAGCGCCCGCCCCCGGGGCCTCTTCCGGCGCCGGCTGGACTGCCGGGCCGACCTGTGGCGCTGCCGCAGCCTCGGCCGGCGGCGGCGGCGGCGCGATGACGTCCTGCAGCGCCAGGCTGAAGAGGAGAGGCCCCAAGGGGTCCCCCTGTTGCACCCCACGCTCGGAAGTGAGCGTTTGGTCTCCAACTTGCAGTATGGAGTGCTTCCCGTATGCCGCCATGGTGTACGCCAAGACCTGGGGGGCATGCCTGCTGGCGCTTTGAATGATCGCCTCCCTCTGCAGGGAGTTGAATGCGTTCGCCAGGTCGATCTGGAGGATGCCCTTGCCCGCCCCGCCTTCCCTGCGGTACATGGCCGCCACCCTACGGACGGCGAGAATTCCCGCGTCCGCTCCGGCCTTCACCCCGACACCGACCTGCCCGCTTCGCAGGAGCACGCTTTGCCCGAGCTCCTTTACCACCCGGTCGGACGCGAGGACCTTTCCGGCCACCCTCCGCAGAATCTCGCCGCAGGCGATGGGTCGGATGCCGCCCCCTCTTTTCACCAGTGGGACCAGCTTGGCCCCGTAGAGGTATGGCCTGGCCGCCGCCGAAACCCTCCCGGACGAGAGGGCCCATACCGCGTCTGCCACAGCCTCCTTGAAGGAGCCGGAGCTGTCCCAGAGGTCCAGCAGGTGCTGCGCAGAGAGCCCGGAGGGGCCGGCCGCCGTGCCCTTCGGCATCTTCTTCAGCAGTCTCCGAACCGCACTCGGCGAGGGCCGTGCCACGTTCAGGCCCTGCATCGCCGGGTCGCCTTGCCACTCCTCGGCAGCCGGGTGGAGGGCCCTGAGCTGCGCCATGGTGGCCTCGTCTGGCGGGGCCGTCTGCGCTGCCGAAAGCGCCGACACCGCCCGCGAGTAACACCGGTCCCGCGCCCGCTTGATGACCTGGCGCACGGTGGGGGCGTCCAGGTCATCCACTGACCTGACCGCCGTCTGGAGCTCGACCCTGTGGTCGTTGTCCTCGACCGGGTAGGCACGCCGGCGCGCGCGACCTTGAGCCTTCCCAGCCGTGATGGCCAAGGCCTCCGACCAGAGCGTCCCGAACAGGCCGTCCCTCCAGAGTCTGACCCGGCGGCGGAGGGCCTCTGTCACCGCTCTGCGTCCTCCCCGAGTGGTGGCCGCCAAGATGAGCGGGGCGAAGGCATATACCCGCAGCCACCCCGCGTCGTCAGATGCCCCCCGGAGCACAGTCTCAAACAGGGCGGCGACCTGCGGTTTCGCCGTTGTGGGGACCCTGTTCAGGGTGGGCACATTGGCCGCGGCTACCTGGGCAAAGGTGAACGGGAGCGCCGCCCCCTGAAACCATCTCCCCGGGGCCGCCTCCCCCCCTGGGGCCGCCTGCCCCCCCGGGGCCGGGGGGGGCGGGGGCCTCCGCACTGGCTCCAGCCCAGCGGCCACTCGACCTTGGTAGGCCCGGGAGCGGGGGCACCAACTGCAATGCCTGCCCCTCCGCTCCCCGGGTCCCGCCGCATCCCTGCAGATGCAGACCGCCGCTCCTCCTTGCGGCCCGGCCGGCTGAGCCCTAACCGGTGGCGGAGGTACCGGTGGCACGACAGGAATTACTACGGGCGGGGCCGCGGGCGGCTCCCCTGGCGGCCCGGGATTGGGGTGGATGTCCCCGTCGCAACACAGGTCGTCTCCTCCGCGCCCGGAGGAAACGACCTGTGCGGCGGCGGAGTCATCCATCCCTGTGGCCGCCCAGTGAGCCTGTCGGCCCCCCCTTCGTGGGCCCGGGTGCCGGGGGACGTCCCCGTCGTCGCACGGGTCATCGCCGCCCCTTCCCAAGGAGACGTGAATCTCCGGGTCCGGGCTTGCTATCCCGGCCGCGTGCGCCACCCTCACGCTGTCCGGGAACAGGACGGGCGTAAGTGGCCAGCTGGACTGCGGGGGACCCGGGGGTTGGCTCTCCATGGCCGCTCCCCTCCCCTGGCCGGGCTGCGCCAACCTGTCCTTCACCCGCGCGGCGATGGCTCGCACTGAGGCGACCAGGCCCGCGCCCCTCCCCAGGCCCGTGTCGGGCTTCTGCCTCACCGGGGCCGGCGTCCCGACGGGCGATCGTGACGCGGGGCGCTTGGCTCCAGTCGCCGGAGTCCCAAGCGTGGCCCCGCACACCCTCTCCAGAAGGCGTTGGCTCGCCGCGTCTACCGGGGGTCGCTGCTGCGGTTCCGGTGATCCGACCCCCGGAGCGGGGGTGCCGGATCCGCCGCTGACGTCTCGCTGCTCAGAGGCCGAGGCTTGCTCCGAACCCTGCGCCGGCTGGCTCGGCCCGGGCGCCGGCGAACCCGGCCGAAGGAAGCCCCCATCCATCGCCTCGGCCCCCTCCGACAGGAAGCTGGGCTCCGACGGCACGTACCCCCAGGTGAGCCCGGACGGGGGGGTCTCCCACCCTTCCTCGGGGCCTCCCGGCCGTCTGCGGCGCACGGCCGCCGGCGTACCGACCGGGGACCGCGATGCGGGGCGCTTGGCCCCCTGCCCCTGGTGGGCTTCAGAGCCCCCGGCCGGCGCCTCGGCCTGGCCCGGTTGCTGGGCTCCTTCCCGGCAGCCTCCTCCCGGGGGTTCTCGCTGATCGGACCCTCCCTCCGCTGCTGGCGCTTCGGCCGACGGCTGGCTCGGCGGCGCTGCGCCCGCCCCCGCGCCCCCGTCTCCGGGGTCGGGGCCTCCCTTGTCCCCCCCGTCGGCCCGCGGAGCACCCGCCCCCTCTTGAGCCAGTTCGTCGTCCGACTCGGAGCCCGAATCCGACCCGTCCTCGCCCGGTCCAGAGCCAGTCCCGGACTCGGAATCCGGAAAGGGGTTCGCCTCCGAGCTCCCTCGCAGGGCGCTCAGGTCCACCCCGTGCCTGAACTTCCGGCTATGCCGCCTGTCCCGTGCCGAGCTGGCTTGGGCGGCGCCTGCGAGGGCGGCCGGGCCGGCCTCGCCGCCAGCCGCGACGTGGTCGGCCCGGACTCCCTCGCCTCCGGCGGCCGCGGGTTCGGCCCGGGCGGCCGCTGCTCGGTCGGCCTGGTCGACCTCGCCACTAGCGGCGACGGGGTCGGCCTGGCTGGCCTCGCACCTGGCGACTGCGGGGTCGGCCAGGTCGACCTCGCCACAAGCGGCGACGAGGTCGGCCTGGACGGCCTCGCACCCGGCGGCTGCGGGGTCGGCCAGGCCGACCTCGCCACAAGCGGCGACGAGGTCGGCCTGGACGGCCTCGCCCCTGGCGTCTGCGGGGTCAGCCAGGTCGACCTCGCCACAAGCGGCGACGAGGTCGGCCTGAACGGCCTCGCACCCGGCGGCGGCGGGTTCTGCCTGGACGGCAACGGGGTCAGCCTGGGCCTGGTCGCCCTCCCTGCTTGCCGGCAACGACTGCGCCCTGGGACGCCCCGCCGGGACTAGCTCGACGTCCCGAGGAGTCGCCGGCGAGGACGCCGCCGACGACCTCGGGAAGTCCACCTCCTCGTCAAAGAGGCGGCGCCCCACCGGCAGATCGCCGGCCTGGGGGGCCTCGGATGCCTCACGCATCCCAGCGTCCCTTCCGGCCGGCTCCTTTGGCCCAGGGGCTACTGGCGGCGGGAGGAACGCAAACCCCTGGTGGGGCACCCTCGCCGCCCGCGGTGCGCTCGGCACCAGTGCCCTCTCGGCCTCCTCTTGTGGGGCGAGCCCCCGCAAGATCTCCTGCATCTCGCCGAGAGATGCGTCCATCTCGGCGACGTGGGCTACGACGAGCTCGTCGTAGCCCCGACTCGCGGTCTCCCTGCGGTGCTGGGAGGCGTGCTGAGCGGCCTCGCCGGCGGAGGCGCTCAACCGCCCGCAAAGGCCACAGAGGGCCACCACCGGCGTGGCGGCCCAGCTGCGAAACCACTGGAGGTGTTCTTCCTCCAGCGCCTCCGCCTCCGCCTGCGCCCGGCGGACTCTCGCCCAAGCGTCCAGAACCGCGGGAAGCTGCGGTCCCTCCGGGAGCTCGTCGACGGCGTGTAGCGCCGTGGCCTGCACACCCTTGCTGGAGCGTGCAGGCCTCGGCCCGGTTGTCTGTGCTGTTTGTTTGGTTCGCAAAGGGGGGGGGTGGTACGAGCGGTTCGCAAACGGCGCTGTGGGTTTGTTGTTTGAAAAAAAGGGGCGTACCTCCCCCGCGCGCTGGTGCCGGTCCGGGCACCGGGTGTTCCGGCACCTACCCTGCTTGAAGGCAGGGCAAATGGGGAGCAACCGGTGCTCGTACCGGCACTGGCTACGACGACAGCCTGCGCGCCGGAAGTTGAAGTTCCGACAGACTTCCTCCTTCCGGCCTGCGGGCTGCGCCGTGTTCACACGGGTGTCGGCGGCTGCGGCTGCGGCGACTGCGGCAGCGCGTCTTCCCTGCCTCAGCGCCTCGGCGAACAACGGGACGGCGGCATCGACGGCGGCGGCGGCGGAAGCGTCCTCTCCCCGCGCGACCGCCTCAGCGAACGTCCGGGGGGCGGCCCGGAGAGACGCGGCGAACGCAGCGGCGTCCGTCCTCGTTCTCAACGAAGTGTTTGTTTCAGCTCTGTGCGCTATCAACTTCTGTTTTTTTTTTTTTTTGTATAAGCACCTGCTTTGTAGGAAATACTTGAGGAGGCTGCCAGCTGCAAAAGATCGAAGGAGGTAAATGTGCTGTAGCCCACACGAAACACAGGTGAATCTGGGTTTAGTGGCGGGCGTAAGCGTTCAACAAACGGTCTGCCCTGGGTCGACAACTTCGTCGTCGTTGGGGATTCGTTGGGAGAAGCAACTTCGCGGTTTGACTCTTTTTTGCAGCGCTGCAAGAGCGTCAACTGCGAGCTCAACGAAAACGACGAGCAGTTTGTATACATACTACCTCTATACTACCTATACATACACCTGTGTACCATGTGGTACTACGTGGTGTGGTATGTGGTGGTATGTGGTTGTATACACCAACACCAACCTCCTCCTAGTGGATGGTGGAGCGGATGGTGACCCTGATATCAGCGCATATCGGGTCTCATATCCGGAATACCGCTCAGGGAGTTCGACCTTCTGGGCCTCCACTTTGACCTTTCCCATTCGAACCGCCCCGCTCGATACAGAATGGCGGACGCATGGGTGACGAAGTTACTTGGCTCTGCCGAACTCACCAGAGTTAAACGCGGAGGGGCGTCACCCCGCGAGTTTTACCGGGTGTTTGGGGCTTTGGTCTGGTTTGCCTACACCACGCATTTCCAGCTGGCCTACGCCCGGTGTTCACTGTCCTTCCTGCAGAGGCTGGCCTCATCCCTGGTGGAGCCAGCTGACTGGGACATCTCCAGGACGGTTCCGCCCTCGACCGTGCGTGAGGTGGAGCACCTCACCTCCCTCGTCGAAGACAACCGCTGGGTCAGTCGTTCGAAGTCGATCTCCTCATCGGTGACTCTCTGGACAGACGCCTCATCATCATGGTGGGCCGCAGTCCTGGAGGGCGAACCTGAGCGGATATCGCAGGGCCCGTTCTTGAAGTTGAGACACACTCACATCTTTTTAAAGGAGTTGTTTGCGGTCCTTAGGGGCATAAACCTGACCGCAAGGTTTCACACGAATACGCGCATGAGACTCATGGTTGACAACCTTCCGGCTGTCCAGTGTCTCGTCAAGGGGCACTCGAAGAACTTTGCAGCAAATGTCCTTTTGGCGAGGATTTTTGATGCTGCGCGGGCGGCCGGCCTTGTCATCAGTGCCGAGTGGGTACCGACTGATAAACAGAGAGCCGACCCGTACACCCGCGGGGTGCTAGCCAGAGAGGACGACACGCCAGAGGGCGTCTGGTCGCCTCAAGCGGAGGACCTTGCTCCGCCTTCAGATTTGGTGTAGCCACTGCGTGGTCCCTGGGGGTCCTGATGCGTAAGCGTTCAACAAAAAAGACCCATTTTGTAGTTGTATTGTTTCTCCCCCTCTAGCCTCCTTCGAAGTAAGCACAAGGCAGCCCCTCGAGTATTTTTTGCTGGCCTTCGGTCAGGGAAGTAGCTTGAGCTCTGAGCCCCACGTAAAATCCTACCAAATGTTGTACAGAGCACTTTTCAGGGTCCTCGTGGCACTTGGTGCGTGTGGAGCTCAGACCGACACTGTTCGGACGAAATGCGGCACGTGCAAGTGGGTTTTGCTCATCGAAGGTAGCGCCACACAGCAAGAATTGCTAGCCGCTTTGTAGTCCACAGAGACTGTGGCAACTTTGTAGTTGTCACTACTGTCCACCACAGAGACTGTCCTTCGGGAAGCAAAAAAGCCATGCGAAGAAGGCAAGTGTCGCCTGGCGGTTATCTGCGAAGCAGGGCTGACAGCTGCGGTCTTCTTGGCAACACGATATGTAACATCACGTAAGCTAATACCAGCGCCGCAGGCGCGGAAATTTTTTCAAGCTAATGGGTCAGCGCTGCAGGTATCCAAACAGCAAGAATAGCCGCTTTGTAGTCACAGGGACTGCGGCAAAGTTGATGCGAGTCAAGTGCACTTTCATGTACCCGACAGGGTGCTCCTCTTTGTGGTTGTCACTACTGCCCACCACAGAGAGCAGGGCGGACAACTGCGGTCTTCTTGGCAAAAAACAAGACATGAAACAATACACAAGCCAAAAATGCCAGCGCCGCAGGCGCGGAAATTTTTGCCAAGCTAATGGGCCAGTGCAGCAGGTTCCAAAATTGAGGGTGTACATTGCTAGAACGATGATCCAAAGGTGCAACCGTACTGTAGCATCATCCACCCACTCACTGCCCACTACATACCCACCACCACCACTGCCCACCGCACCACCCACCCACTGCACAACCTCCGCAACCTCCCACCACATGACCACCCACTACCGCTGCCCACCCACGACATCTGACCGCTGGCTATAATTATAGTTTTTTTTTTTGGATGTCGTATCATTCACAGACTCGTATGGGGTCAACATCGGGTATATGAAGCTACTTCTCTGTTCGGTGTCGTGGGGGGGCCTTCACGGGGCGACTCTGTTAACCGCACCTTAATTGAGTCGCGTTCGCCGATCATTGCAAAGAGGTAGGCTTGTGCAGTCTATCGACACAGATTGTTGCTGCATAAAAAGTTCAAACTACTACTACTACTACTACTACTTTGATCAAACTCACACTAAGCTGAAACTACTACTACTACTGAGCGCGGGACACTGTACTTGCCTTGTTTCAACATCAGAGTCCGACTCGTCGGAGTCCGGGAAGGGCTCGGCAGCCGAGGGTCCGCTGGGCCCGACGGAACCGACGACGCACCCGCCGGAGCTTACGCTCCGCGGTCTGAGCGTCAGCTGCCCTGTCGCCCGCCCGCCCCGCCGGCGCTCCGGCGGGTTCGACCTGGTCGGCTACTTCGATAGCGTCGGGGGAACCGGCCTGGTCTGACACGTCGCGAGCTGCGCCGGCTGCGACCGGGGCGGCCTCGCTGTGGGGCGCGGCAGGACCCCCCGCCGCACGAGGCGGCGGGGGCGACCTAGTCTGCCCCGCCTAGCCCGGCAGGAACCCCCGCGTCCCCGGGCAGCGACAGTGCCCTGGGCCGGGACGCAGGTCCTGTTCGACGCGCTGACGAACAGGACACGGTCGCAAGCGGGGGCCATGGATGCCTCGCGCTCGAAAGCGGCCTCCTCACCCTGCTCCGCCCCCCCCGGAGCAGGTGAGGGGCGGCGGGGCCCGCCTGCAGGACGGGCTGGAGCGGGGCCCCGAAAGGGCCCGGTGCCGCGAACGGGAAGCCCTGTTGGGGGCCACCGGGGCGGCCATCTCTTCTCAACGATTGTTTTTTTTCTTTACTTTATTGGTATCCAATAAAGTACAGAATTTGTACTAGCTTTTAAATTGTTGGTACAGTGCGCCGTCAACTTCTGTTTTTTTTACCATAAGCGCCAGCTTGGAAGGAAATGCTCGACAATAGCTGCCAGACAAAGAACCGAAGGGATCCCAAGTGCTGTAACTACCGAACCACGTGTTGAACGGACGTGAAGTCATGCGGGTCTACCCCAACACGACAAATCACACAAACACAACAGTTCAAAGTTCTGAGTGAGAAAACAACATTTGGTGCTAGCGAAGAACGAATCAGATTGTTTTTGTATTGTATTATCCCCTTTTCCTCTATATTTCCTCCCTTCCATTCGGAGTCAATGCAGCTACGTCGAGTATTCTTGTCGGTATAAGATCGCATATTTTCGAAGATAAATGTATCCGACGAATACCGAAGACTTGTACAAGGTTATAACCCCTCGCAATCCCGAAACCATCGTAACTTCACCCCTCGCTTGCCCACCCCCTTGCCCCCTTTTCCGAGCCGTGTCCTGAGGCGTCACGACGATCGTGACAAGCACACCCGAATCCCTGCCTGACCTTTCTACTTTCGATTTTTGCATCATCCGCGACGGTAAAGACGAAGCAGCAGACGGAGCCAGTATACGCAGTAGGAAAAATATGTATTATTCTTGGAGCGCCGGCAGACGACACATACCACTAGGGACGGACGCGCAAGCAGGTGGAAGCGCCCACTCCTCTATGTTCCTTGCCTTAGCCTGCTCGTCTTCGCGGCTCCGCTTCGGTTGGGTTCGTGGGCTGTCCACCTTCGTGTGCGCTCCTCGTTCAGAGGCGGTTGCCATCTCCGCACCGCTTACACGCGCCTTGGTGCCTCTTGGCATTACCGCAGCCGCGCAATCGACTGCAGGAGGTCTACCTTCTCCAGGTACGAGGGAGCGGAGGGAGCTCCCTTTTGTCGACTTTGCCGATGCAATCTCCCGAGTGCTTCTCGTCGCCGTCTTCGTCCGGCGGAATTGCGTAACGCGCCGCACGAAACGGATGGGGCTCTCCAAATGTAGAATTCTTTCGCTTGAAAACCACAGCACGCAGATCTCCACAGTTACCCCCGGTGACGTGCGATTTCGCGCCGTCGCAATGTCGTTGCCAGTGTGCGTTGTGAAGAGCTGTCCTGCCGCCATCGGCAGGCGGCTGCGCAGCGCAGCCGGACGTCTTCGTGTTCGATGTCACAGTGCCCTTCCTCAACAGAAAACCGACGGACCCGCGCGACTCTTCTTCCAACAACCCCCCCGTCACTCTATCTCCCACGGCTCCGAGAATTCCCCCGACCTCAATAGCGCTTCGATCGATGTCCTCTCGGAATCCTTCCGTCGGAGCCCACCTTGTTGCCTGCTCTTTCGATTTGATGAAAACGCCATCCCTTTTTACCGCCGTTCCTGCCACGTCCATCCGCTCTGCGAAGGCGCCAATCTTTCCTTCCATCCACATATACTCGGTACCCGGTGGCCGAGTTGCGCAATATTGCTGCCCGCGTGCCAACCTTCTCCGAGGCCTCTATGATGTCCATCAGGGGGATTCGACAAGGGGTCCTCTCGTCTCTGAAACGCTTCCAGTTCATTGCCGGAGAGTCTTGGTCTTCAGCGTCTCCGCGTTGCACTTCTCACACTTGGAAGTACACGATGTTGAAGTCGTCGAGACCAGGTCCTGCAGAGTTCGGACGCCGCCTTCACGCAACTCAGTAACATTCACCTGCAGAATAGGGGAACGTTGGTCGCGAACTGGACCTTCAAAATTGCATGACTGGCAAGTGAGCTTTTCCTTCTCAGTGAACAGCAGCCCAGTCAGGTCGTCGTCACCAATTTTTCGGAACACGTGCACCAGCAACGAGTGCACATCTTCCTGTTGCGTTCCGTTCAGCGACTCCGGCAGCGTATCCAGGAACGACTGCATTTCGGTTTCCGAATGCTTGAGCCCGTCGGACCGGAGGAGGGTGACCAAAGCTTCCCGAAAGTCACTGCCGTCTCTCTTAATTGAAAGAGCCCAATTCGATACTCGCAACATCTGAATTGCGGCGCTGACGAAGCAACAGTAGCCGGTCACGTTTCGCAGTCCTTTCTTCCCTCGGAATTGTTCACGTTGCACCACAGTTGAGGGCGGCGGCGGCGCACTTGTTTTCGGTGCAGCCTCGGGAGTTGTATCGACGGACGAGGCAGCCGGGGTGGGCGAGCGCAACTGTCTTCCTTCGGTGGGCGAAGTGCTTTCTGCAAGAATATCAACCTGGGGGAAAGGCACTTCACTGAAGTTCGCAATGTCGTTTATGTGAACTGGCGACTTTGCAATGCTGAGATAGGCCTTGGCAGAGGCAGGCAAGGTCAGTACTCGAATCTGGCCGAGGTAGTGCCAAAAAATTGCAACCTCTGCCGCAGGGCCCCCTTCTACTCGGATCAGCTCCGCGGCTTCAGCGTCAAAAAGCCAGACGCAACTCCTGGTCAACTCCGCGCAAATGACGAGCGAATGCACGTCATCGTGCGAAAAGCTGAGAAAGCTTTTCTGCAATGTACTGGGCACAGCTTCGGAAACGGCTGTCTGCAGTCGGCTCGCGCAGTCAGGAAACAAAAACTGAAAACCAAGCAAGACGCTCGAAACAGGAACGATCGAGCCTTCAAGGCGCGTCATCCACTCGGCAGTGAAGAAGTCGTTGAGGAGTTTCTCGGTACTTGCGTCTGTTCTTGA
Source organism: Diplonema papillatum (assembly GCA_030068145.1). NCBI lineage: Eukaryota > Euglenozoa > Diplonemea > Diplonemida > Diplonemidae > Diplonema > Diplonema papillatum. The sequence goes on along the minus strand of JAPJBO010000484.1, from coordinate 140,193 downwards.
ACCAGCCGTGGGTACATCGGTGGTCGGAGAATGCAGGAGTTCGCTCAGCGGCGGGTGTTTCGGTATTGGACGGGCCGGGTGGGAGGGTTCGTTCTCTGGGAGTAGGGGCGGCTGCGGGCGCCGTCCCCCGGTCGAGCCCTTCCGGGCGGGCGACTTCCTCGGATGGGCCGGGAGTCCCGGGTTCCACCCCTCTCGGGGGACCTCCGCCTCCGCCTTGCGTGGGGCCGGCGTGGTTGTCGCCCTGGCCTCCCTCGGTCGCCTCGGCTCCCTGGCTCGGTGGCGTTGTCGTGGAGGGCCACTCGCCTGCCGGTGCCCCCCCTGCCGTGTTGGGTTTGCTGAATGCAGGGGTAAGTTCGGCGTGGCGGGTGGCACCAGACTGCTCTCGTTCAGGGCCCGGAAACTCTCCCCCCTGGGTCCCCCCTGCTATGATGGGTTTGGTAAGTGCAGGGGTTTGCTCGGTGGCAGGTGTTTCGGCTCCGGTCGGATGGGTAGGGCGAGTGTGGTCGCTGGGGGCACGATGTGTCGCGGACGTCGATTCCCTGCCAGGCCACCCCGTGCCGGCGTCGTCTTCGGCCGGTCCGGGCGCCGTGGGCTCCAAACTGACCGGGGAATCTCTGTTGCAGCCCCGCATGGGGGCGTCAAGCGCGTGGCCCAGGCCCTCCTCGGGCGTAGGTTTGGGCTCCTCGGGTGCCGGGGTCCGTTCGGCTGCGGGTGCTGTGGTTCCGGACGGACCGGGTCCGCGTGCACTCCCCCTGTTCGGCGACGTGGCCGCGGGCTCCGTCTCCTGGCTGGGCCCCTCCATGTCGACGTCTCCCCCGGGTGTCTTCGGCTCCGCCCCCTCGGGGAGACCACTGCTGTCTCTCCGCATGAGGGCGTCGTAGAGGTGTCCTTGGCTCCCCCTGATCTCCGACTCCTCTGGCCCCCCTTTGTGGGTCGCCGCCCCGTGCCCCCCTGAGGGGGGCATCACCGCACGGTCTAAGCTCTGTCCTTCCATGTGCTCGTCCTCGTTTCGCCCATCGGAGGCGCCTCCCCCTCCACAGCCCCCCTTGGCCCGTACCTGGACCCCCGCGGGAGGGGGGCTCGGTGACCGTGTCCGGCCTCGCTCCTGCCCGGGCGCGTCTCCTGGGAACTCCTCCACCTCGCTCGCTGTCTCGCTCTCCCCCCCTCCCTCCTCCACCTCGGAGAGGGTAGAGCCGTCCTTTGCCGTCTGCGCTCCCGCTCGCTCTAGCTCCTGTTCCTCATGGAGGTCTTCCACTCTGCGTTGAACCTCGTCCAGGCACCCCGGCCCGATGAAGCCGCTCATGCCTGGGTCTGTGAGGGACGGGTCGACCCCGGCCGTCCTCCTGTCAGCCACCAGCCCTCTGCGGTTGATGGCCGCCGCCGCTCCCCTCACTACCCTGATCGACACTCTCTCCGCATACCCTCTGTAGGTCGACGCCTTGTCCTGGTTGGTTCGTTCCGCCACCAGGCTGGCCACGTTCAAAAGGAACCCGCGCGCCTCCGCTCCCATACCCCCGAAGGACTCCATGGCGAAGGCTGTGAGTCGGCGGTCGTTATCCTTAGTGTCTTCCGCGTACTTCCTGTGTTTCAGCTCCTCGCCCACGCGCGCGGTGTAGCCCACCGTCTTCGCTGCGCCCTTCCGATACGACGCCGCCTGGGGGTTCATCACCGTCACGTCGACCCATCTCGGTCTTCTCTCGTTCACCCCCCTGGGGAGAGACACGTCCCCCGGAATTCTTGCCGTGCTGCCCGATACGGTGTGCTTCTCTTCCTTCCTCGGGTCCAGGGCGGCGTCAGCACACGCCAAGTACACCTCGTCCCTGGCCGCGTTGTGCTTGGTGTTCATGTCCCCTCCGTTCTTGCACAACATGGCATGCAGGCCCAGCTGGTCCATGTCCCGTTCTCCACACAGCTGGCACGTCTGCCCCGGTTTGTATACCGGGGCGCCGACCCACAGTCTCACCGCCGTGGTGAACTCCGCAGGGGGCAAGTCCTTCCCTTCCCACGGGATCGCCGTGAGCCAGGAGCTGGCGTGGGGCATGGTGATCGAGTAAATTGGCGCGCAGATTTCGAGATGCCTGATTGCTGGTGTTGACGAAGCCGAGCTGTCTTTGGTAAAGAAAGGGACGGTTTGTCGGTCACCGGAAACGATTGGCAAGTCGAATTGCGGCTGCCAAGAAGAAAGCAAGTGTGCATTTGCAAGAAAAGCAAGTGCAGTTGAAGCGGTTGTCGCAGGTTGACGAACGCTATTAGTGTGCCGGTTTGCGGAGATTGACGCAACAAATGTCGACTTCGGAGGAAGTGAGACGGTTTTGTCGGTCACCGCAAACGTTTGGCGCATGAGTTTACGCTTGCCAGAAGGTAAAAAGAAATGGATCTGCAAAAGAGAGAAAGCAAAATTTTCGATCACCGGAGAACTTGCTAGGCCATAGTTGCCATCTCGCAAATTTCGCAGTGGTCGTGGTATTGGAAGCGCGCAGCAACAGTTGCGAAGCAAGGTTGCAGGCGTTTGCGTTGAAGTAGTGTTGGAAGCATTGTGTGGCCTATAGCGAGGCACACTAAGTAGAAAATCGGACTTTGCAGACCGCGGTTTGCAGGTAAATTGACCTGCTTTTGGAAATTGTGAGTAAAAAGTTGGTTGTGTAAAACAATGGCCTTAGTGCGCGCGTTTGCCTTCATTAGAAGTGTATCGCTTTTGTGCGGCCTCTGATTTACGAACTGGTGTAACGCACTAAAAATATGAAAGAAAAGAGTTACGACTGTGGGTCTACAACGAAGTAACAGGCCTGCATGTCAGGGGCCACATAGGGCCCGAGCTGACAGACCGTAGTAACGGTGACGGTTGGCTGCATCAGCGTCGGGGTCCCTAGGATGACCATCGGCAAGGTAGGCAGTATGTCCGTCGTGATGTTGGACCCCGCTGGAACAGCGGCATAGCCGTTCCAGCATGGTAACGGGAGGAACCCGTAGGCAATTCCGTTTGGAAACGCCTGCAACAAGAGCAGATTGTCACGCTGGCAAGTATAAGCCGAAGTGACAGCCTGCGGCTGACAGGCGCTGTTCGGGACATACACACAAGTCTGTGTGTTGTTCGTCGTGGAGCACTGGATCGCACGTTGGCCATCAGCGTCGACAAAGCAATGTAAGGTGAAAGCCGCGCAGGACACGTCTTGGCTGTAAAGCAACATGCCTGAGCCAAAGACGAGCCCGGTGTGCAAGTCGAGCACAAAGTGGCGCGGCTCTTGCCGCGTTGAGTGGACCGTGTAGTAGGCCGACCCAGGTTGGTCATGCAGTGTCATCTCCACGACAGCAAGGAAGAGCGAGGAAGTAAGGGCGAGCATTATCCGGTGCTTTCAATAAAGTACAGAAACTGTAGCTTTCTCTCGTTGGTTACACGGGACGGTTGCTGCCTTTTCTCCTCCTCTGCACTGCTGCATGGTGAGAAGCGGACGCGGTTCGGCGGCGGCGGAAGCGTCCTCTCCCCGCGCGACCGCCTCAGCGAACGTCCGGGGGGCGGCCCGGAGAGACGCGGCGAACGCAGCGGCGTCCGTCCTCGTTCTCAACGAAGTGTTTGTTTCAGCTCTGTGCGCTATCAACTTCTGTTTTTTTTTTTTTTTGTATAAGCACCTGCTTTGTAGGAAATACTTGAGGAGGCTGCCAGCTGCAAAAGATCGAAGGAGGTAAATGTGCTGTAGCCCACACGAAACACAGGTGAATCTGGGTTTAGTGGCGGGCGTAAGCGTTCAACAAACGGTCTGCCCTGGGTCGACAACTTCGTCGTCGTTGGGGATTCGTTGGGAGAAGCAACTTCGCGGTTTGACTCTTTTTTGCAGCGCTGCAAGAGCGTCAACTGCGAGCTCAACGAAAACGACGAGCAGTTTGTATACATACTACCTCTATACTACCTATACATACACCTGTGTACCATGTGGTACTACGTGGTGTGGTATGTGGTGGTATGTGGTTGTATACACCAACACCAACCTCCTCCTAGTGGATGGTGGAGCGGATGGTGACCCTGATATCAGCGCATATCGGGTCTCATATCCGGAATACCGCTCAGGGAGTTCGACCTTCTGGGCCTCCACTTTGACCTTTCCCATTCGAACCGCCCCGCTCGATACAGAATGGCGGACGCATGGGTGACGAAGTTACTTGGCTCTGCCGAACTCACCAGAGTTAAACGCGGAGGGGCGTCACCCCGCGAGTTTTACCGGGTGTTTGGGGCTTTGGTCTGGTTTGCCTACACCACGCATTTCCAGCTGGCCTACGCCCGGTGTTCACTGTCCTTCCTGCAGAGGCTGGCCTCATCCCTGGTGGAGCCAGCTGACTGGGACATCTCCAGGACGGTTCCGCCCTCGACCGTGCGTGAGGTGGAGCACCTCACCTCCCTCGTCGAAGACAACCGCTGGGTCAGTCGTTCGAAGTCGATCTCCTCATCGGTGACTCTCTGGACAGACGCCTCATCATCATGGTGGGCCGCAGTCCTGGAGGGCGAACCTGAGCGGATATCGCAGGGCCCGTTCTTGAAGTTGAGACACACTCACATCTTTTTAAAGGAGTTGTTTGCGGTCCTTAGGGGCATAAACCTGACCGCAAGGTTTCACACGAATACGCGCATGAGACTCATGGTTGACAACCTTCCGGCTGTCCAGTGTCTCGTCAAGGGGCACTCGAAGAACTTTGCAGCAAATGTCCTTTTGGCGAGGATTTTTGATGCTGCGCGGGCGGCCGGCCTTGTCATCAGTGCCGAGTGGGTACCGACTGATAAACAGAGAGCCGACCCGTACACCCGCGGGGTGCTAGCCAGAGAGGACGACACGCCAGAGGGCGTCTGGTCGCCTCAAGCGGAGGACCTTGCTCCGCCTTCAGATTTGGTGTAGCCACTGCGTGGTCCCTGGGGGTCCTGATGCGTAAGCGTTCAACAAAAAAGACCCATTTTGTAGTTGTATTGTTTCTCCCCCTCTAGCCTCCTTCGAAGTAAGCACAAGGCAGCCCCTCGAGTATTTTTTGCTGGCCTTCGGTCAGGGAAGTAGCTTGAGCTCTGAGCCCCACGTAAAATCCTACCAAATGTTGTACAGAGCACTTTTCAGGGTCCTCGTGGCACTTGGTGCGTGTGGAGCTCAGACCGACACTGTTCGGACGAAATGCGGCACGTGCAAGTGGGTTTTGCTCATCGAAGGTAGCGCCACACAGCAAGAATTGCTAGCCGCTTTGTAGTCCACAGAGACTGTGGCAACTTTGTAGTTGTCACTACTGTCCACCACAGAGACTGTCCTTCGGGAAGCAAAAAAGCCATGCGAAGAAGGCAAGTGTCGCCTGGCGGTTATCTGCGAAGCAGGGCTGACAGCTGCGGTCTTCTTGGCAACACGATATGTAACATCACGTAAGCTAATACCAGCGCCGCAGGCGCGGAAATTTTTTCAAGCTAATGGGTCAGCGCTGCAGGTATCCAAACAGCAAGAATAGCCGCTTTGTAGTCACAGGGACTGCGGCAAAGTTGATGCGAGTCAAGTGCACTTTCATGTACCCGACAGGGTGCTCCTCTTTGTGGTTGTCACTACTGCCCACCACAGAGAGCAGGGCGGACAACTGCGGTCTTCTTGGCAAAAAACAAGACATGAAACAATACACAAGCCAAAAATGCCAGCGCCGCAGGCGCGGAAATTTTTGCCAAGCTAATGGGCCAGTGCAGCAGGTTCCAAAATTGAGGGTGTACATTGCTAGAACGATGATCCAAAGGTGCAGTAACCGTACTGTAGCATCATCCACCCACTCACTGCCCACTACATACCCACCACCACCACTGCCCACCGCACCACCCACCCACTGCACAACCTCCGCAACCTCCCACCACATGACCACCCACTACCGCTGCCCACCCACGACATCTGACCGCTGGCTATAATTATAGTTTTTTTTTTTGGATGTCGTATCATTCACAGACTCGTATGGGGTCAACATCGGGTATATGAAGCTACTTCTCTGTTCGGTGTCGTGGGGGGGCCTTCACGGGGCGACTCTGTTAACCGCACCTTAATTGAGTCGCGTTCGCCGATCATTGCAAAGAGGTAGGCTTGTGCAGTCTATCGACACAGATTGTTGCTGCATAAAAAGTTCAAACTACTACTACTACTACTACTACTTTGATCAAACTCACACTAAGCTGAAACTACTACTACTACTGAGCGCGGGACACTGTACTTGCCTTGTTTCAACATCAGAGTCCGACTCGTCGGAGTCCGGGAAGGGCTCGGCAGCCGAGGGTCCGCTGGGCCCGACGGAACCGACGACGCACCCGCCGGAGCTTACGCTCCGCGGTCTGAGCGTCAGCTGCCCTGTCGCCCGCCCGCCCCGCCGGCGCTCCGGCGGGTTCGACCTGGTCGGCTACTTCGATAGCGTCGGGGGAACCGGCCTGGTCTGACACGTCGCGAGCTGCGCCGGCTGCGACCGGGGCGGCCTCGCTGTGGGGCGCGGCAGGACCCCCCGCCGCACGAGGCGGCGGGGGCGACCTAGTCTGCCCCGCCTAGCCCGGCAGGAACCCCCGCGTCCCCGGGCAGCGACAGTGCCCTGGGCCGGGACGCAGGTCCTGTTCGACGCGCTGACGAACAGGACACGGTCGCAAGCGGGGGCCATGGATGCCTCGCGCTCGAAAGCGGCCTCCTCACCCTGCTCCGCCCCCCCCGGAGCAGGTGAGGGGCGGCGGGGCCCGCCTGCAGGACGGGCTGGAGCGGGGCCCCGAAAGGGCCCGGTGCCGCGAACGGGAAGCCCTGTTGGGGGCCACCGGGGCGGCCATCTCTTCTCAACGATTGTTTTTTTTCTTTACTTTATTGGTATCCAATAAAGTACAGAATTTGTACTAGCTTTTAAATTGTTGGTACAGTGCGCCGTCAACTTCTGTTTTTTTTACCATAAGCGCCAGCTTGGAAGGAAATGCTCGACAATAGCTGCCAGACAAAGAACCGAAGGGATCCCAAGTGCTGTAACTACCGAACCACGTGTTGAACGGACGTGAAGTCATGCGGGTCTACCCCAACACGACAAATCACACAAACACAACAGTTCAAAGTTCTGAGTGAGAAAACAACATTTGGTGCTAGCGAAGAACGAATCAGATTGTTTTTGTATTGTATTATCCCCTTTTCCTCTATATTTCCTCCCTTCCATTCGGAGTCAATGCAGCTACGTCGAGTATTCTTGTCGGTATAAGATCGCATATTTTCGAAGATAAATGTATCCGACGAATACCGAAGACTTGTACAAGGTTATAACCCCTCGCAATCCCGAAACCATCGTAACTTCACCCCTCGCTTGCCCACCCCCTTGCCCCCTTTTCCGACTGAGGCGTCACGACGATCGTGACAAACACACCCGAATCCCTGCCTGACCTTTCTACTTTCGATTTTTGCATCATCCGCGACGGTAAAGACGAAGCAGCAGACGGAGCCAGTATACGCAGTAGGAAAAATATGTATTATTCTTGGAGCGCCGGCAGACGACACATACCACTAGGGACGGACGCGCAAGCAGGTGGAAGCGCCCACTCCTCTATGTTCCTTGCCTTAGCCTGCTCGTCTTCGCGGCTCCGCTTCGGTTGGGTTCGTGGGCTGTCCACCTTCGTGTGCGCTCCTCGTTCAGAGGCGGTTGCCATCTCCGCACCGCTTACACGCGCCTTGGTGCCTCTTGGCATTACCGCAGCCGCGCAATCGACTGCAGGAGGTCTACCTTCTCCAGGTACGAGGGAGCGGAGGGAGCTCCCTTTTGTCGACTTTGCCGATGCAATCTCCCGAGTGCTTCTCGTCGCCGTCTTCGTCCGGCGGAATTGCGTAACGCGCCGCACGAAACGGATGGGGCTCTCCAAATGTAGAATTCTTTCGCTTGAAAACCACAGCACGCAGATCTCCACAGTTACCCCCGGTGACGTGCGATTTCGCGCCGTCGCAATGTCGTTGCCAGTGTGCGTTGTGAAGAGCTGTCCTGCCGCCATCGGCAGGCGGCTGCGCAGCGCAGCCGGACGTCTTCGTGTTCGATGTCACAGTGCCCTTCCTCAACAGAAAACCGACGGACCCGCGCGACTCTTCTTCCAACAACCCCCCCGTCACTCTATCTCCCACGGCTCCGAGAATTCCCCCGACCTCAATAGCGCTTCGATCGATGTCCTCTCGGAATCCTTCCGTCGGAGCCCACCTTGTTGCCTGCTCTTTCGATTTGATGAAAACGCCATCCCTTTTTACCGCCGTTCCTGCCACGTCCATCCGCTCTGCGAAGGCGCCAATCTTTCCTTCCATCCACATATACTCGGTACCCGGTGGCCGAGTTGCGCAATATTGCTGCCCGCGTGCCAACCTTCTCCGAGGCCTCTATGATGTCCATCAGGGGGATTCGACAAGGGGTCCTCTCGTCTCTGAAACGCTTCCAGTTCATTGCCGGAGAGTCTTGGTCTTCAGCGTCTCCGCGTTGCACTTCTCACACTTGGAAGTACACGATGTTGAAGTCGTCGAGACCAGGTCCTGCAGAGTTCGGACGCCGCCTTCACGCAACTCAGTAACATTCACCTGCAGAATAGGGGAACGTTGGTCGCGAACTGGACCTTCAAAATTGCATGACTGGCAAGTGAGCTTTTCCTTCTCAGTGAACAGCAGCCCAGTCAGGTCGTCGTCACCAATTTTTCGGAACACGTGCACCAGCAACGAGTGCACATCTTCCTGTTGCGTTCCGTTCAGCGACTCCGGCAGCGTATCCAGGAACGACTGCATTTCGGTTTCCGAATGCTTGAGCCCGTCGGACCGGAGGAGGGTGACCAAAGCTTCCCGAAAGTCACTGCCGTCTCTCTTAATTGAAAGAGCCCAATTCGATACTCGCAACATCTGAATTGCGGCGCTGACGAAGCAACAGTAGCCGGTCACGTTTCGCAGTCCTTTCTTCCCTCGGAATTGTTCACGTTGCACCACAGTTGAGGGCGGCGGCGGCGCACTTGTTTTCGGTGCAGCCTCGGGAGTTGTATCGACGGACGAGGCAGCCGGGGTGGGCGAGCGCAACTGTCTTCCTTCGGTGGGCGAAGTGCTTTCTGCAAGAATATCAACCTGGGGGAAAGGCACTTCACTGAAGTTCGCAATGTCGTTTATGTGAACTGGCGACTTTGCAATGCTGAGATAGGCCTTGGCAGAGGCAGGCAAGGTCAGTACTCGAATCTGGCCGAGGTAGTGCCAAAAAATTGCAACCTCTGCCGCAGGGCCCCCTTCTACTCGGATCAGCTCCGCGGCTTCAGCGTCAAAAAGCCAGACGCAACTCCTGGTCAACTCCGCGCAAATGACGAGCGAATGCACGTCATCGTGCGAAAAGCTGAGAAAGCTTTTCTGCAATGTACTGGGCACAGCTTCGGAAACGGCTGTCTGCAGTCGGCTCGCGCAGTCAGGAAACAAAAACTGAAAACCAAGCAAGACGCTCGAAACAGGAACGATCGAGCCTTCAAGGCGCGTCATCCACTCGGCAGTGAAGAAGTCGTTGAGGAGTTTCTCGGTACTTGCGTCTGTTCTTGAACCAGCCGTGGGTACATCGGTGGTCGGAGAAAGGGTATGCTGAGAACCTACCGGTGAAGCGGGGTTCGGTGTTTCAGTTGAAACCTGAGAATGCTCGGGATTCGCGGGTTTTGGCGGGACTTCCGAGGTTCGTGCTTCAGTATCGCCGTTCTCTGATCCACCACGATCGCATCCCGAGCTGGCACTGATCGAAATTTCGGACCCTGGCACCTCCGTCAGCGGCAAAGTGAGCACACTTAGTACACTCGACACTTGGTCGACGGAAACACTTCGCGAAGACGGCGGGCACATGGAAGCATCGCATGGCATCACGTCGTCAACTTGCACCAGTTCCACCTCTGGGATATCGAGAGGCAAGTCGGTTTGGGTCCCTACATCCCTTGCGCACACCAACTTTTCGGCATTCTCATGCAGTTTCGGTTGCCTTGTGGCTTTGTCCAGAGCATTGTGTAGGTGCCGCAGCTCCTCCTCTTGTCGATGTACCGTCGTCTTCAGCGCCGCCACAGCCTTCTCGAAATTCTCAAGTACTTCACCGACTCTTCCCGTTGCAGCCTCACACCTTTCGGCATCAAAAAGGCTACAAGATGGATCTATTAGTGAAACCTGGGGTATCGCTGGAGAAATCCTAGTCGACGTGCCCGTATAGGCCGTTGATGCCGGTACATCTTCTGTGAATGGATCACCTTCCTCCTCTGTCATGCCTCCTGTGTGCTTATGACACCCTAAGCAAACCAAACGCATCCTGTCCCGACCGCGGCCTTCCATGGTTTGACGATACAGCCCCAGTCGCTTGAGCATAGGAACCGCGCGAAGTTGAATTCGTCTTGCTTCCGAGGCGTCAACGCCAACCAGGGCGTGTTTTTTTTTGGGCCCAGGACCTTATGCAGCCCATTTTCTCCTTCACAATAGCTCGATGAGCGGTGCCTTACAAGTAATCTCTTCATCGGGATGAAAGTGCTTACGCACACACCATACACATACCCCGGCCGACCACCGATGTTACTGCGGCTCCACGAGCTCTGCCTGGTGTATCTTGTGAACCCCAACACACGACAACAGGAGACGGCGGATGCTGAGTTCCTTGCAATTCTCCACTACTTCTCCCGCGTGGACTCAAATCTGCACCGAGCGGTATGCGGTTTCCTTTTTCGCGCAGCTTTCTTCGGAAGCCTTCCAAATGCAAGGACTGATACTCAGGAGTCGTACTAGGCATCGTTGTCAGTACGGACAGCTGGGATAGGTGGGTGCCCCCAAAGATGCCCAGGCGCAGGTCAGGATAACTTCAAAAGTGATGGGAGCTACATCATAGCTGCAGCTATGGCGCAGTGGCCCATATGCGCCAGAGTGTGCAAACGACGTGGTGTGGTCCCAGTTGGGGAATACTTTTTCGACAGCAGCAAGAGGGTTTGGAAGGAGTTAGTCAGGCCCAGCTCATTGCACGGAGAGAGAGCTTGCCGCGTCCTCGGAAGATGTGCCGACTGTCTGAAGACATTCTGCTGTTGCACGGGGCCGAAAACCCCGCGGGTCGGAACCTCAAAACCGACCGGTGAAAGTGACAACAATGGGGCTGGGTGTCCCAGGTTTTACCCGGTTCGGCATTGTTGTCCGCGCCTTCGGAATGCTAGGATAGATTGCAGGACCACCACTGCAGGCGACTGCCTGGGACACCCCCCCCCGGGAAATGACAGACCAGGTTTTACCCGGTCTGTCATTTAGCTGTTCAAAAAGTGGGCTATACTTCGATTCAGCCGTTCCCCATTTAAAGCCATGGACTTAACACACACAGGTGCGGTCAGCGCTGAAGAAGGCAGCCGAGGCGCTGCAGAAGCGGCGGAGCATCCCAGACTCGTCGATAAAGGAGGTCGAGGCAGAGACCGCGTCGAAGCTGCAGAAGGACGCGAAAGGCTGCGCGCGCCGAAGCAGCGGGAGGAAGAAGCAGGCAGCCTCCGCCGCCGCCCACCAGCACCAACACCAACACCAACACCAACACCAGCAGCAGCAGCGGCAGCAGCAGCAGCCCCAGACCCAGCAGCCGAAAGCCAAGCCCGGCCCCGAGAAGCGCGGGAAGCATTCCCGCGGCGCCAAGGCGCCCGCCGCCGACGCGAAGCCCGCCGACTTCGACGCGGGCGCCGCCCGCCAAGCGGCCGCGCCGCAGGGCAACCCCGCGCCTTGCTACGCGGCGTTCGCCGTGGCGCCCTACGCCGCGCACGAGCAGCAGCACCTGCCGCCGTACCAGTACCCGTACAACCCGCCGGCGCCCATGGCGCCGCAGTACCCCGCTGCGCCGCCCGCGCCGGCGCCCACGCACATGGTGCACACTCCGTACGAAATGTCCCCCGGCCCCCGCCACATGTCGTACATCCACCAGCAAGTGCGCTACGGCATTTTCTGAAAATCTTTTTGTCGTGCATCCACCAGCGAGTGCGCTGCGGAATTTTCCGAAAATCTCTGCCACAAAAAGTGTGAACTTGCGCTCTAAAAACACGAAAAAAGGTCGAATAGGCACAATCTGTACGCCCATTTGGATCGTCGGAATCCACACAAAAACGCCTACCAATGTAGGATATCCATTGAAGAAACCCTTTCGACGATGGTCCCGGAGGCTCTAAACCATCGGATCCTCCAGCGAACATTCAGTCTAAAAACGGGTTCATTTCGGCAGGCGCGGCAACGCCTCTTTTGTCGTGAAATCAACATTGTTGTTTTCACAGTTCTTGTTCGAGACTTGCTCTCGAGCTAGAACGAACATCCCTACTAGCACACTACATTCCAGCCAGCTGAAAGATTATTTCCGGAGAAACGGTATTTATGCACCGATGCACAAAGATTCCGTGATCGTTCTTCTTCGCGCGCACACGAAAATAAACACCCAGCATCCTATGTAGGACTTCCCGCATCCTGGGAAGGAGCACCTTTTTTTTTTGGCAGGGCTCGTTCAACGACGTTGAACTTTCTCATGCGCACTCAGAAAAGAATGCGCCCTTCAGTGCTTGCGCCGGTACTCAGACAGGAATCCTTCGTTTATCCTTGCCAACCCAGTCCAAAAATCCAGAAATGGTCCCCAGTGTTCGTATTTGTTGGCATGTTCCAGCACGAGCTGTTGTTTGAAGGCGGGCCCGTCAACCACGAGTATCGTACCCCCGATGCTGTCCTCGCTACCCCCCTCCAGCGACACCGCAGTCTTTTTCGTGTAGTAACACCGCAGTCGGAACTAGAAACGCCGCCACAAACTTGGCTAGCCAAAAAGTTAGAGTGTGCAAGTCTGTCTACATCCCTTCACTACCCGACTCCTAGCCTCAATGGTCAACGGGAGAATTTAAGACACACTGGACCTTTTAACATCAAAAACGCCCAACATTTGTAGTTGGCGGCGCACCGCGTATACTTACCAAAGCAGGTGAGTTCCCCAAGTGTGCACAAAAGTTCGGCATGTTCGTGCACATCAGCAAATGTGCACGAAGTGCAATGCAAAGGTCTACGCACGCCTCCCACGGACCTCTGTTTCCAGTATCGAAGATCATTTTTTGAGTTCACCTACCACGTGGGACTCACGCATTTTCTCACGGGCCAGGGGGTTGGTTTTCCAGCACAGCGAGATTTGCTCTCCTGAGAAAATGTATTCCCCCCGGCGCCGCACCAATTCCACCTCCACCACGAGTGAACCACCTTCAAATTTCTGAGACACCGCTGGTGCATCCGTCTCGTATATTCAAATCCATTCCTGTCTCTCTAACGTCGTTGATGCACCCCATTTCTCAACCACGAGCAGCGTATCCACGAAATCGCTGTACTCCCTATACACGAAAAACCGCCCCCCCCCCCCCCCTTAACAGTGCTCACGTGGGCGGTGTCTTCGGACAGCACCTCGTGATGTTCGCATCACAAAACAAAGAAGACAGTGAAATGGTCGTTACCTGGTCGGGTTTCGCTCGCGACCGTTTCCTGAACAATCCTTCACTAAATCCGCGGTTAAATAACCTGGCCTCAGTGGTGCAAGCACCACGCGCTCTTCAAACCCAAGAAACATTTTCCCCCCCGGCACCAACGACCTCTTGAGACCTTTTCTAGTCTTTCTTTTCCGAAAATCAAACAAAAAAAAAAAAAAAAAAAGCAATTTTGGTGTGGTCGGTGGGCCAGTTCCCCGTAGTTCCCCCGTAGTTCAACCAGGGGGGGGGGTGTCGTTTTTTTTTTTTGCTTTTTCAGTTTTTGCTGAGTACTTCAGGGCTGTGATTCTTGATCTTGGCGAGCACTTCCTAGCGACTTTGCACCTTTCTGTCACACAATGTGGACAATTCTGATGATATTTGGCCCACGAAGGTCGGAAAGCCAAGAGGATGAAGAAGAAGACACTGCGTAAAAACAAAATAAAACGACCAAAAAACAAGACGGCACACGTCCTCCGGAAATTGGAAAGCGAAATTTGTGGGATCTCGACGGTCAAACGGTTCCAACATCTTGATGAAATAACCCAGTCTGCAAACCTGTGACGTTTCTGCGCTACATCTCCTCGCTGCTTTCACTATCCTCGCTATTAGCTGTCTCGAAGCGCACCTTTTTCAGGGGGGGCTCGTCTTCTTGGGGTTGCTTCTTTCGCTGCCGGGAGGGAGACCTCGGACGCGGCAAAGCCTCGGGTTCTTCGGTTTTTGCATCCTTCTGTTCCAGGTCATGGAGCAACTTGCCAGCAACAACATTAGCCCGGAATCGCATGCTTCGGGCAAGGGCGTGCTGTTTTAGCTCGTCAAGAAGCAACTTCTCATCAGCTTCCTGACATGCAGACACAAGCTTGTCTTTGCTCCAGTTTTGGCAGGACTTGATACCTCGCCGTTCAGCTTGCTGCACAAGCGCATCCTTTCGCCAATGACTGTCTGCATCGAATCGCCAAGGAATCCTTTTGATGAAGTCATTGCGTTCTGCCTGCCACTTTTTCCTGTCGTCATGAGAAACTTGCTTCGCCTTGTAGTGGGTCAACTTCAGCAAACCGCATCGGTCTTTCCTCGCCTGGATAGTTTCTATCCTTTGCGCAGCATATTGCTGAATTGTCTTTGGGTAGGGCTGGTGAATGCTCAGGTGAGCGTTGGTGCTCGATAGCTTTGCCCTGATGCATTCATCGCGGATGCGCGTGTTTGTCTGCTGTTGCAGGTGACGTTTCATGGATCCAACGGTGCCCTCTATGAGACTCGGTCCTAGCTTTACGGGTCTTGGGGTATCCGCTGTTGCCTTGCTGTACATGGTCAGCTCTGCAACAATGCCGCAGGCAAACCTGTGGGCAACAGAAGACAGGAAAGCTGAATCTGTTGCCTCGTCTATGGGTTTAATGGTTGGCATCTGCACGCCGGGACCTCCGTAATAGCTCGCAATAGAGCCAGCCGCGTCTAAGTGGGCTTTCATACGCCGAATGAACTGCTGAACGGAGTTCCGCTGGCACACAAACTTTACTTCCGGGGCCTTCGTAGGAAATGTCACACCTCGTCTCGCTTTTTCCATCCACAGCGGATTCCCGAAAATGTCCTTTCCAGTTCGAATTTTTGTGAAATAGAGACCCAGGGTAGCCATCAAATCGCTGGCAAAGCCGGCAGTAAAGTCGTCGTCGAGTACTTCTTCCCCAGCGTACTGCCAGATTCGCCTCAACGCCGGATATGCAATGATCTCAAATGCTAAACCTATTCGACGGAAGCGCTCCTGGGTACCACGAGGAGTCAGGTACATGACGATATTCTTCTTTTTTTTCGAATACTCTGTCGTTTCATCAAAGCTGCCGAGGAAGTCCAAGTACCATCCCAATAGGGTCTTCTGACCAACGGTGCATGATAGAGACCACGCGGCTGCCCAGGACGTTCCGAATCTCCCTGTCGTCGCCCTCTGCCACAACACACCTTTCAACTCCGGGCCGCCCTGTTCCCGCAGCCATACAGCAAATGCAGGTGAAGATGCCACGTCGTTCGCTGCTGCACACAGGAACGTCATCTCCTTCCCAATCTTGAGCTCGGTCACAACCCTGCTCATCGTCCGATGCAACCTGTGCACTGGTTCGTATACCCGGGGTTGTTTGAGGCCCCCCACACCTGCTCCGCGGTCCGTAAACATACAGCAGAAGCGGTCTTGCTCGAAAAAGGCATCAGGGCCGAGAACGCCAAGCCCTCGAAGTTCTTGCGTGAGAGACGAGAAGTAGCAACAGATTTCTGTCACTGCGTCTTCCACCATGCTGCCATCGTGCACGGTTGAAAGGCACGCCTTCAGGAAATGGTGCCTTTGTGATGTTCCTTGCATCCAAGTTGCTGTCAAGTGGATTGCATGCCAATTCTCGTTAACAGGTGTGCTATCGTGCTGCAAGGCGACATCCTTGTCTTCGATGGCACACAAAAACGAGATATCACGCGCAACCAGGTTGCTCTGCCATGCTCGCTCAACCCTGAAACGACTCACTTTTACTCGCTGGATAATGAGGAGTACCCGGGGTATGCGTCGGATCTTGACATCTTCCGCCATCAGGCTGTCTACGATACCTCGCAGTTCTCCGTCGGCCAGGCCTCCGCCGTCCGTCACCACAGCGCGATTCTTGTCGAGGACTGGTACAAGCACGCAATGGCCGCAACTGAGCTTCCACAAGTCCTCTCTGAGAACAACAGGACAGTCGGCCAGACAAACTGTTGAAGGGGGGCCGGTAGCGAGGCGCACATATGTCCCAGCAAGCGCGTAGCCAACCGACTTCGCAAGTCCTACGATAGCGTTCCAGTCAGCATTCTCGACGAGAAAACCTTCATGGCGCATTCCACACGGCTTCACGAAAGTAACGTCAATCTTCATCTCCCCGTTGTTCCAGGCTTTCCTGACTCGCTCTCGTTCCTTTTCCTGCAACAAACCCCTGCATTGGTTTTGAACACACCGACATTACAAACGTTAATTTCTCTTCGTCAGCTAGTCGAATACCCGAGTTGCCGCCGGATAGACAGGCCGTCGCTTCCAATGGACATCCAGAACAAAAGAGAATTGAGACAACAAAAAACTATAATTGATCGTCGGGAACACACAAAAAAAGAAATGCCTTTACGATGGAGGCTATCACCAGAAAGCTAGATTTTTGCCTCTTTGCGTGGGTTCTCGACCTCTGCTTCCTCGTCTGCCTTTCGTTTGAAGCCAACCATTTCAAACATCTTTTTGGCGTTGGCCTTTTCTTGTTCGGACATGCCCCTTGTGAGATCCTTCCTGGCCGCCACCTTCTTCTTATTTTTAGCAGCTTCTTTTTCTCTGAAAGCTTTTAGGTCTGCTTTCGCGTTCTTTGACAGCTTCTTGGCGAACTTCGGGCATCGACAACCGTGTCGTACAAACGACGTCCCGTCAGAAAGCCTGTCCGGCGGGTTGCTGACCTTTGTGCCACAAATACAAAGCACCCAAGAGGGTCCGAACTTCAGCCCCACCTTGCCGAACCTGTCACACAGCGCCTCCTCCAACTTGTTCGTAATCATCGAGCTACTGTCCGCCCGCGATGTGTATGAGTTGTCGTGCACTTCCGCGTCGTGTGTTAGCAGGTGCTTTCGGACGTGCTTTGCCGAGTGCTTTTTCAGCTCCAAACGGACCACTATATGGAGGTTCAACTTCTTTTCGACGACCTTTTGTAGTCCCGCGTCGTTGAGCACTTCCGTCTCGTCGTCGCGCTCCTTATAAAACCAGCGACGTGCGACACCGGTAGCCCCCCTAAGGAAAGGAGCGTCTTTCTTTTCTGCAAGCTGGTTTCCGCATTCCAGCAGGTGCGGCCGTATTGTGGACTCGTGGAACGTTTGCAGCGAGCCGTTAGTCATAAAGTCGGCGTTGTACTTCATGTCTTCTTCCTTCAGGTCGATGGTGTCGCTTTCTTCGGTCTCGCTGTTGTCGTTCTCCTCACGCTCTTCCGTCGTGCGGACTTGGAGATATTTCGTAAAGCAGTGAAACGTAACGCCGATACAGAATTGCATTTTACGCTTTTGAATTTTGTTTCGTGCCTTTATTTGGGTACTTTCTTTTGTAGCCAGTTCAATGGAAACGATCATTTTACGAGAGAGATGATTTGCGCTTTATTTAGAGTTCGAGCTCGCTTGAGATTCCGGATGCAAAAGTCACCTGTAAGGCGATTGCATCGTATTGGGGTCACATTTCGTTTAGGCTACAGCAGCAGATGTTAGAACACAGAGAAGCATTTCATAAAGCTGTCTAGCTTTATTATGCAATGCTTCTCTGTTAAATTTAGGGTCAACGACAAAACGGATTCTATATAACTGGATTACGACAAAGTGGATTATTAGTGGATTATAATCCAGTAATAATCCACTTTGTCGCTTTTGATAATCCACTTTGTCGCTTCTGACAACCGGCATGAATTATATAGGGGGACCCTTTCACAAAAAGTTCCCACAGGGAAAGTGACTATTTTGAGCTGTTTGAGTTCATTGAAACCATCAAAAGTGAGCTTAGGTCCGTCATACGGGGCGACAAAGTGGATTAGGCGACAAAGTGGATTGGCGACAAAGTGGATTATAATCCACTTTGTCGTAATCCAGTTATATAGAATCCACTTTGTCGTTTTCCCTAAATTTAAACGCGCCGGTTTGAAGACCCCTGGCGCCCCTGTCCACCAACACCCCCAAAAAGCCCCAAACCCTTTAACTAACTCCAAAGCCCCCGCAGTCTGAGGGAAACATGAGACCTATGCCCCTCAAGAACCACCAAAAAAAAAAAGGACACCCCAAGGCCAGTTCCCCGTAGTTCCCCCGTAGTACCCCATGGTTATACCGATCACACCAAATTTGCACTCTAAAATTCAAGAAACAGTCTGTTTTTATTTTAGGTGAAAGTCACCCGGAGACTTTCAAACCCTGGATTTTCAACGCAACTCTCAACTCTTTAAAAACAGCTGTTTTTATTTTAGGTGAAAGTCACCCGGAGACTTTCAAACCCTGGATTTTCAACGCAACTCTCAACTCTTTAAAAAGGCGTTCTCACCCCGTCACAACGCTCGTGAGCGTTCTTTCCTAACTTTGTGGAGCCTTGCACTCCCTAAAGTTGTTCCCCCTATCGTCACGAAAGAGACTTGATGCTAGTATGCGCGTTCTTTCCGTATCCCCTCCTTTGTGGAGTCTTGCACTCCCTAGGAGACTTGATGGCTAGCATCAAGTCTCAGACAACTACCCGTGTCCTTACCCTCTTTTTTTCTCCCACCCCGCCCCACCTCAAACTCTACGGCCAACCGCAGAATCCAAAATGCCGGTCTTTAAAAACCTCAAGATACCGCTAGCATCAAACAGGCGCTCAAGGCAGCGTCCTGCCTAGGCACGAAGCTAAGTTTTCCCACCCCACCCTCACGCCCCCTTTTATTTTGAATGTGCCTAGATGAGGATGTTCTCATCTTTCACTGGGAGTGTGCCGAGCAGTCACGCATCAGCAGCAGGAGCGAAACGCCAATTTCCGCCGCTTTTGTGTTCAAGGTTGCCTCAGGACGGGCTGTCGCAACGAAGCCTCACGCATGTGCGCAAAGCCTCCGATTCCCTTCTCCCGGACGCTGTAAGGCAGTGTCCTGCCGGTCTCACCGAAGCGCACAACCATTCTTCGCGCGAGATGTCCGTCTCGCCTTAGGACGCCTCATGCTGCGGCCACGAGTTATTCATCCTGAGTAACAGGAGGTAGCTGGTGGGCAATCTTGGACCTGTTCAGCACAACCATCTCCCCATGGGAAAACCTGCCAGGCACCGGCCCGGCTTGCGAGTTTCCAGCTGCGCGCTTTCACAATCACGTGCCGTAAGCTGAAGCTTACCCAGGCACTGTCAATCAATCGGCCCGTCGTGCAAGAGGCCAGCGACTATGATTCACGGCACTGCTCACTCACAACGAGAGAAAAATGGAAGGAAAACAAAAAGTGTTAGAAACCGCAAACACACAAAAAACGCGAAAAAAAGAAGGTCGAAAGACACCAATCTACGCCCAGTCGGGATCGTCGGACACAAAAGAACCAAGAAAGAATATCTCGATACAATTTTCCGCCACCGCACACCACCTCTACTGAGACCAGAATGTGCCCGTGGCTTTAAAGACCGAAACACGGCGCAGACAGGACACGTGTTGAGCGCATGCCATTCCAAGCAGGTGCTTGCATTACCCCCCTTTCCCCCTCTTCGAAGAAGACTTGATGTAGCTAGTAATATCACGCCTGCACGAGAGACAGTCTTGTCTAAACATCGCTGACCTAATATTTCCTCCCCGGTCCCAGCCTCAGCGGCTGGAGCTACAGCCAGAGCTAACTAGCGGAGTCACACCCGCTTTGCGGGGGTGTGCATTTTAGTACTAACAATCTTGCGGGCTGCCCTTCAATGTATTGTGCAGGCTAAACAGACATAGGCATCGTGTTTTGGCGGTTGATCAGAGTTCCTTACCTGAATATACACAGGGTAAATACAAGTGGGAAATAATACGTGAAACTTACCAAAGCAGGTCAGTTTTCCGCTGGTGCGCACAAACAAAAGAAAGCGCCATACTCTTCCGAAAACACGTCTTTTCTTTTCCTTCCTTTTCTTCTTTTGTTTCTTCCCACCGAAAACTGGACGGACAGACCCCCCCCATTTTTTTCTTCTACTTGGGAAGGGAATGAGGAAGTGACTCACAGCAGAGAGCACAGAAGCAAGAGCTGACCGTGTGCGCGCTTTGTGTGTTATTGTGCGTGTGCTGTGTTTTCTTTGCATGTGCAATGCTTGTGTGCTTGTGTGTGTGTGTGTGTGTGTGTGTGTGTGTGTGTGTGTGTGTGTGTGTGTGTGTGTGTGTGTGTGTGTGTGTGTGTGTGTGTGTGTGTGTGTGTGTGTGTGTGTGTGTGTGTGTGTGTGTGTGTGTGTGGTGTGTGTGTGTGTGTGTGTGTGTGTGTGTGTGTGTGTGTGTGTGTGTGTGTGTGTGTGTGTGTGTGTGTGTGTGTGTGTAGCGTGCCAGGTTTAGTGGTTGTCGGGTAAACTTTCAACCATAAACACCAGCCCCGATGAAGCGTCGTTTCGCAGTGCGCTTACACGGGCTTTCAACGGCCCCTCGTTGTCGTTGTTCCCGTTTGCAAGCTTTCATGCGCCCCCAGCGGACACATTGCAGAGGAGTGTGGCGACAGTTCGTCACAGGACACTAGTTTCTTGCCACCCTTCTGTCTCACTCGCCGTCTCTCTCTCTCTGTGGTCTCTTCCGTGCATTCCCCGTGTCTAACCCCGTCTATTTTCACCGCGTGAGAAAAACATATTTAGAAGCAGAAGAAACAGAAAAGCGTAAGGAAAAGTAGTGGGCTCTGTGAGAAGTTGCGGCATGCCAAAAGCTGGTGTCGGGGCCTGTGGAGGGCCGTTGCGGTGTTGACGTGCAAATCGCTCGTCAAAGCTGGGCTTAGGGGCGAAAGACCCATCGAACCATCTAGTAGCTGGTTCACTCCGAAGTTTCCCTCAGGATAGCTAGAACCAAAACAAGAGTTACGCCAGGTAAAGCGAATGATTGAAGGCATTGGGGAAATCGCTTCCTTGACCTATTCTTGTCGTGTGCGGTGTCCAGCCAACGATGTCTACACACTGGCTGTGGGATAGAGCTTGGGAGAGGGAGGCTCGTTCTTGGCAACACGTTCAGCGCCCGAATCCAAGCAATGTTTCTCAGCTAGATCTGCTTGTCTAGGTTAGGAAGAGCCGACATCGAAGGATCAAAAAGCAACGTCGCTATGAACGCTTGGCTGCCACAAGCCAGTTATCCCTGTGGTAATTTTTCTGTCACCTCCGGCTTCATCCCTTGAACATGAAGCGAGACCAAAGGATCGTTAGGCCATGCTTTCACACCGAGGATCGGTACTGAAGATCGTGTATCAGGAAGCAAAAGTCGTAACAAGGTTGCTGTGGGTGAACCTGCAGCAGGATCATTACCAAATATTTCAATTTTGAATGGTACGAGGAAACGACCTTCGCAAAGGCTGAATCAGAGCCATAACCAGCTGCTGCCTCCTTGCACGCAGAAAGCTATTTTCCTCCAACGGGGGCGGCTTACCCGCGCCACAGAGTAAGTACGTCGTGGGGCGTCCGGAAACTCCTTATTTCCTGCACTTAACTCGTCTCGACCCGTCTCAATTCCGTAATTCGATCCCTCTTTCTTTCTTCAGCAGCCCCAGCACGCTTGAGTTCTCGCGAAAGTATGCAAATCCTGCACGCCCCCGCCTTCTTTTCGAGAGACAAAGCGAATAATAAAACAGGCGACCCATTCCACTTTCTCCCCCCCCCTCTCTCTCTCTCTCTCTCTCTCTCTCTCTCTCTCTCTCTCTCTCTCTCTCCTCTCTCTCTCCTCTCTCTCTCTCTCTCTCTCTCTCTCTCTCTCTTCTCTTCTCTCTCTCTCTCTCTCTCTCTCTCTCTCTCTCTCTCTCTCTCTCTCTCTCTCTCTCTTTCTTTGGAACGATGCCGTGCCCGAGTATCCACAGGACGTGCCCTTCTTTCAGTGGAAGCTGAAGTTTCCCATCAAGACGCTAGCCGCTGCCGTAGGCCGTGCAATTGCCAAGAAGAAGAGAGCCGGTGCTCCCCCGCGAAACGGGCTCGCCCGCCAGCCAGATCGGCCCCGGTTGTGTCAACACCGACGCCGTCACCCTCAGTGACGGGGCGCCCGCACCGCGCAACGACCTACGCCCGCCTTAGAAGTACGTGGCAGTAGCGAGGCTACCGGAAACTCCTCGGAGAGATGGTCCCGTGCACTCCAACTCGTCTCTCTCTCTCTCTCTCTTTCTCCCTGTTTCTCTTTTTTGCTTTGTTTGAAGACGCGATGCGGATTATCAATCGGGCAGGGGGCCTTTCCCCGGCTACGAGACCAGAGCCGAAGCTAAGCTGCCTGGGATCATTTGAGCCGCCGTACCTGAATCTCCCGTCCTGGAACAGCGTCGACTGGCCCACAAACGGTCTACCTGCGTAGCCGCTTTACCGGCGACTTGGCTGAGAGGGTTAGGGGGGGGGGAGGGGGCGATGGAGAGGAGTGGAGACGACGAATCTGGGCGGCACGCAGCCACAACGCTTCTCGATTCGTGTCGTTTTCGTGTCCCCCCTGCCCCCCCCCCCTCTCCCCTTTTTTATGGTAACAAGCTTGCTTGTCTATATCAAAAAGTGTCGGATGGCAGCGTGCTGTGTTAAATCACTCAAAACACACGTACACACAAACGAACGGCTACTCTCGCGGGTGTACAAGATTTCCTCCAGGCGGAATCCAGCCTCAGAAGCTGGGCAACATGAATAGCCGGAACTCGTTTAATGCGTTACTGTAATGCGCCTGCAGCCTGAGCGACTGCTGGCCCACCTCTTGTGCCCATCCTCTGGCCCAACTCTTCAGAACATCCCTCCCCACCCTGCATGTCAATTGGAGACCTACGGTCATACCGACTTCATACCATAAGAAACAGTCTGAGAAGAGTTGAGGCCCGGGGGGAGGAGAAAAAATCTTTCAAGCGAATTTTAACTCTAAAAAAAGTAGCGCAAGCTGCTCCATCCGACGGCGATACCCTCCAAGAAGAAAGAAGAAAGGCCGACGAGTCTGGACCACACTCGACAAGCGGCCGCATCCTGTAGTTCTTAAAGAAACCCCCTCAAAAAACCAGTGAACAATCTAACATGCGAACCTTCAAGAAATGTTTGTCGTGAGAGGCTGTGCCGCTTCGCTCCCTCTTTGCTGTTGAACAGTATCCATTCCCCGTGCTTGCTGTCAGTGCTTGATCCGTAGATCCTCAGCAAACTGGACCACCTTAGCATCCTGGGCGCTGGATCCAACTACGAGCCTTTTAACAGCAGCATCATTGCTGCACGCCGTTTGGCGCTCGTCGACTTGCCGCGGGCTCTCCGGATTTGACAGCAAACTGGGCCACCTTTGCAACCTGGCTCTGGATCCAACTACGAGCCTTTGAAAGACACAGCACGCCGTTAGTGCTGGAATAGCCGCAGCGACGTGCACCTGAGCATTAGCGAATCCTGGGGCCCAACTGCCAGGCCAGGCATGCCATCGCCGAGCATCGGCAAAACACAAGGCAAGGAAGTGATGGAGTGTACCGGCGGGTGCATGTGGAAACGGCTGGACCGGACGATGCAGTACCGCAGAGAAAGGGGAAAGTGTGGTGCTGCGGAAACGTGCGTTTTCTTCCCCCTCTTTTTTTCTGCAGCGAACGCAAGAAGTACTGAAAGGGCAGCTTTGCCCGTAATGTGGGGGACACCGCACCATCCCTGGGGGTGGGGGTGGGCCACGTCAAAGTCCTTCTTTGGCGGGTGTGTGTGCGGGGCGCTTTGCGTTTCTTTTTCGGTTTAGCCACATGCAATGTGTGAGGAAACTGAACCGCCCAAGTAGGACCTTCTGATCATGATCATTTGCCAAATTTGCCACCTGAAACCACGTCCAGGATTTGGGCTCAGGGTAGTGCGGTCAACGAAAACCATCTGCATACCAGTCGCTGCAGCACCAGCGGAACTCACCTGCTTTGGTCAGTTTCAGAGTAGTAATCGTTACTACCGAAAATATCTGCATACCAGGTCTACGATACCTTTGAAGGAACTCTTTCGACGAACGACACAGGGTAATTGCAAGTGGGAAAAAAATGATCAATCCCGGCGCACACAAGAAGTCTTGCGGGTTGCCCTTCGATGTATTTGCGCAGGCTAAATGAAGAGGCAGGTTTGCTCTGTTTGCCGGCCCACAGCACCACACAATCCGTTTCCCCTTTCTTCTGCGCTACACGCGTTCGTCCCAAACCCCACTGCTCTTCCCACCTACATGCCCCGCATCACCAGGGAAGGCGGAGGGGACGACTCCCTGGCTCCTGGATCTTCTCCTCATTTTCTTGTTCAGTGGGAGTTGAGATTCTCTGTCAAGATGCTAGCCGCCGCCATAGGGCGGGCTATTGCCAAAAGGAGGAGAGCCCGCGAAACAACGTGTCAACACACGCCTGCCAGGCGGTCTCGTCCGCCAGTCAGAACGCCCCCGGCTGCGCCACCATCGGTGCAACAATCATCTTTGACAGGGCCACGGCTCGCTCCGCGCCCACGGCGCAACGACTTGCGCCCGCCGTAGTAGTACGGGATAGTAGTGGGGCGACCGGATACTCCTCGGAGAGATGGTCCCTGCACTCTAACTCGTCTCTCTCTCTCTCTCTCTCTTTTCTTTTGCATAAGCGCCAGCTTGGAAGGAAATGCTCGACTGCCGAAATGCTGCCAGACAAAGAACCGAAGGGATCCCAAGAGTAGCAGTAACTACCGAACCACGTGTTGAACGGACGTGAGGTCATGCGGGTCTACCCCTACACGACGAGACACACATACACGTCCTGCGTGAGAACACAACACACGGTAGTGCAAGCGAAGAACGATTCGGATTTGTGCTTGCATTGTGTTTGCCACCCCTATTTCGTCCCTTCCAGAGTTCCGGAGTCAAAGCAGCCCCGTCGAGCATTTTTGCGGTTCTCTCCTTTTATGGGGGCGGCACGCTCCCATCCCTCCGGCGGCCTCTTCTCTACCCTCCCCTCTTCGAGTCCTGATCGATGCGGCCAGCTTGCCGACTCTGCGGGGGGGAGTTGTATACTATTTTCGTCTTTCGCTACATCGCAAATCACCACACGCACGCACATCCTAGCACGCTTGAGCGCCGAAGGCGCGGCAAGTGGATTTTGTTACTGTCCCGAGAAGGGCGATGTATGCTTCGTTTTTTCGTTTCGAGGTTGGAAAAGGCTGGTTGATGCAAACAACGAACAGGCCAGTGGAACTGCACCGCCTTGCAACTCTTGTTTGCTCTCCGTCCTTCCCATCAGAAAATAAATTCTGGGCGGGATGCAGAATTCCACCCACTTCATCACGAGCGGGCGGCACGAGCCTCGGCGGTAACCTAAAAAGGGCGGAAGAATGGGCTATACTCCGCGCAGGGATTATCCACAACTGAGTTTTAACACGCGCACCCTCCGAACAGCGCGTTGCACAAGCAGCCGGCAGGAGCTTTAGCCGTAGCGCAAGATTGCTGAAGAGCTGGGCTCTGCTCAGTACTGTGTACCGGCGAGCTAGTCCCCAAGTCTTCTTCTAAGAGGACTTGCTGCTGGCAGCAATCGGCAGTGTTCTGCCTAAAGTTCAACTAAGATTTCCCCCCGACCAAGGGAGTCTTGTTTCGAAAGCCAAAGTCGGTAAAAGAGTGAGTAGTGAGTGGAGAAGAGGACGAGTGCAAAAGAACGAAGGAGGCAGTACAATCTACCAGACCGACAGAGAACCACCGCAATTTTTCTTGTCTCTTCCCAAATTCTTCAACACCGGCACCAACAGCTCCTCTCTCGGCGGGCAACTGGGAAGGAGGAGTTCTTCGCGCACCCGTCGCGGAACGACTGGACCGGCGCCCGGGCAACAATGAAAGCGCGAGGGAAAACGGGACCCAGCACCCATTTCTCCCTTCTTCTTTTTTTGGTGTACGCACCTGCTTTGTAGGAAATACTTGAGGAGGCTGCCAGCTGCAAAATATCAAAGGAGGTAAAAAATGTGCTGTAGCCCACACGAAACACAGGTGAATCTGGGTTCAGTGGCGGGCGTAAGCGTTCAACAAAAAAGACCCACTTTGTAGTGGTATTGTTTCTCCCCCTCTAGCCTCCTTCGAAGTAAGCACAAGGCAGCCTCTAGAGTATTTTCACTGTTCGCCCGGTTTGCTCTAACCCCATCGTCTCCACGCAGTCGCAGCCCTCGCCTTCTTGTTCCTCACGCCCTGAAAGACTGGGAAGACTCGAGTGCACATAAGGGTGTCGGTTCCTATTGCCATCACGATGGCAGCCGTGCGCATACCAATGTCTCTATCAGGTGCATGTAGCTGTCTATCATGACAGTGCACGGCGCGCCAAGGTCTATCAGAAGTAAATGGACCTTGGGATCAACCCACTCACCAGTGGGTTCTTGGTGTGTTCTGTGTCTCTTTAGTGCCTGTCGTACACAGACGGTGGTGGAATCCAGCCCCCGCACAAAACCATTTCAAGCACGTTCTTGCGAAACCCCCTCACCGGGTTTGCGGGTTACAAACCCCTGGCCTCAGTGGTCCACCACTCACCCACCCCTCCGGTCAGACGACAGCGACTTCAGGGCACTTGCGCACACACACAAACACACACACTCTCTCTCTCTCTCTCTTCCTCCCCGCCTTTCCTCTGCCATTTTCCTTCTTGCCGCCACCCGACGAGCGTTCGAAAATCACCCTTTTGTTCTTCCCGCCGTTCTTTCCCCCGCTCCTTTACTGCGTGCCAGCGGGTGCCGCAGATGCGGCCGCATGGCTGTGCACGGCTGCCCTCAACACACCAGCGCCGCCTGCGATGCCGTACGACTGCTCCGAGCTGTCGACGCAGCTGTTCTTCGAACGCTTCAACACGCCATGCCTGCGCTTTTCCTCGCGTCACCCCAAACCGCGCTCTACGGCGCCGACCGTGCGCAGGGCATCTGCCTCGACGTCGGCGGCCGAGGGTGCGCAGCTTCATCGTTGTCTGCAGGGCCAAATCCGTGACGTGGCGGTTAAGCTGGTATCCTTTAGGGTTGGGTGCCAGTCGTTTTGTTCTGTGGCAGTTTTTTTCGGTTCCTGAAGGACTTCTTTGAGAGGAATTGCACATTGTGGAGGCGATTTCTCCTCGTTTTCGCATTCCGCGGCCATTCTTCGAGCCTAAACGAGGCAGCGCACCGGCAGCGCACCGGCAGCGCACCGGCAGGGTGTCGTAGTTTTACGGGGGTTGTACTCAAAACTATTTGGCGTCCAAGGCTCACGTGTGGCCCTATTTACGGGGTACCCTACCCCCGGGGGGAGTGGGGCGGGGTCCCACGCGGCGGGAAATTTTTTTGTTTTAGCCACATGCAATGTGTGAGGAAACTGAACCGCCCAAGTAGGACCTTCTGATCATGATCATTTGCCAAATTTGCCACCTGAAACCACGTCCAGGATTGGGGCTCATGGTAGTGCGGTCAACGAAAACCGGTTTTTGGGCGTTTTTACTGTGGGGGGGGGCAGAGTTGACACTACCCTGAGAGCCCCCAACGACTTTGCAAGGGACCTGGGCTGTCCAGAACTTCCTTCCTCGGGCTTATTCGGACCGGCCACATTGCTGAACGAAAAAAGGCGACCAAAGCTCGACCACTAGCATGTGCAGGGCACACAACGCAACCGGCTTCGACATTCTGGCGTACCCTGAAAAGCGCTTGTGGGTGGACACTTTCTGCAGAAGATCTTCGACGCTTAGGGAACAGGAACCAGCAAAGGAGCTGAGACTTTCTCTTCAAGTAGTGGTGCCGCCGTTGCTGGTACAGCCTCTCTTTTCACGAATGTACACCACGAGACAGGCTTTACGGGAAGGGGGGAAGGGCGGCTGTACGCTGTCGATGGCATCTTCGCACCCAAGTGCTCTCACAGACCCTTACCCACTGCTCTTTTCGTGAGACTCTCTCATCCTCATACCGACGAGCCACCCAACATGCTGTGTCCGTTTGGGTTCCCGCCGTCGTAGCACGGACGTTATCCGTGGGACTGAAATCTCAGAAACTCCCCTTCGCTGTGCAGAAGTGCAAAAATGAAAGTGCAAACAAATGTTTCGAGACTGGAGATCCTATGAACATGCAATGTGAATAGCCTCTATTCGAGCCAACCCCACTTTTAAAAGTGTATTGTTTTTGAACTAGATAATAGCGCGGAGCTGGCTTTTTCTCCCCCTGGGGTGGCAGAGTGAGCGGGTGTCGGCCTTCAGGCCGGTGTGTCCGGGTTCAAACCCCGCCCATGACACTTTTCCGGTCGAAGATTATTTCGAGGTTTGCTGTCGTTTCGGGGCCTGATGTGCCCGAAATTTGCGTTTTTTGCGGAGTTTCTCAGCCCCCCGGAGAAATACCGGAGGGGGGGGCGGCGGGAAAAGGCTGCCCCAGGGCGGCCCCCCCCCGTGCTGGGCCCCGGGTACGAGGCCAAACTTTACACCCGAACTTAGCTTCGCCCGGACTTTGTTTCGCCCGAACTTTGCTTCGCCCGAACTTTGCTTCGCCCGAACTTTGCTTCGCCCGAACTTTGCTTCGCCCGAACTTAGCTTCGCCCGAACTTTGCTTCACCAGAACTTAGCTTCGCCCGAACTTTGCTTCACCCGAACTTAGCTTCGCCGAACTTTGTTTCGCCCGATCTTAGCTTCACCAGAACGTCCGAACTTTGCTTCACCCAGAACTTAGTTTCGCCCGGACTTTGTTTCGCCCGAACTTAGCTTCACCTTCGCCCGAACTTTGCTTCACCAGAACTTTGCTCACCCGAACTTAGCTTCGCCCGAACTTTGCTTCGCCCGAACTTTGTTTCGCCCGAACTTAGCTTCACCCGAACTTTGCTTCACCAGAACTTAGCATTGCCCGAACTTAGCTTCGCCCGAACTTTGCTGTTCCCCGAACTTTAACTGATGCCTCCAGTCTCGCCACGCGCCGGCCTTAGCCGAGCGCACGTACTTTTGGCCAATCTCTATTTACGGTTACGCTCTTAGGGCCACACCTGCAAGTCTCTTTTGGCGATAGTCATCAGCGGCGCGCCGGAATCGAGCAGGCTGGCCGGTGAGGCGGTCTGGGCCGCATTGAATACACGCGGACTCTTCACGTGGGCACAGCGTGACTCTGACCAAGAGAGTAAGCTTCTGCCGGTCGCTACTACTGTCTCCGGCCGACGGTGAATGTCAGGCCCTTTGAGGCGGTTGACGTCACCACACAGGTCGTCCCCGGGCTTGGTGTCCTCAGGCTTTTCTGGGCCGGGGTTTTCCTCCTCTTCTGTCAGACCCAAGGCCAGATCCTCAAGAGCTGCTTCCGGCCGGCTTCGCCTTGTGCTTTTGACAACGGACATTCATCCGAGCCTGCTTTGTCAAGAACTTTGAATATTTCGCGCTTGACCACCCACTTGTCCATGTTTCCCTAGCTTTTTTTTGCCCTCGCATGCCCGGACCGGAATTAACCCGAACCGGAAAAAAAGCCTGGAACACCGGATCGTTCCCAGTTAATTCCGGTCCGATATATTTCCGGTCCGGACTCACTCAGGTCCAGAATACCGTCCTACCGTGCTATTTCCTGCCATCGACGTGGACTTGGTGCTGCCACCGCCGATTTTCGATGTGGATGTCGTGGGTGCTGCAGTTGAAAGAGAGATGTTGATGGCAATCGATGTTGACGCGGACGAAGATGCTCGTGAGAACGGAGAAGACGATCGCGAATTGATGCCTGCAGTCGAGGGACATCGACCTGCACCAGAAGTTGGCAATCCAGCCGTCGCAGAAGAGTCTCGTGCGGAAGGGGAAAATGACTGTGAGCTAGTGCCTGAAGCTGAGCTAGCCAACGATTCGTTGACGTCGATCAAACCTCAGTCAGTAAACCAACAAGACATCGCTGCAATTATGACGGCTTTCAGGGTCCTGGAAATTGCAGGAAACGACGAGTCCAACGACTACGCGTCAAGCAACGATCGTACGGATCGTTCTGGCGATGACTCCGACGAGACTGATGACGACGAGGACAGCGGGGTTGACGCGCAGGTTCCCGCCCCCCAAAACCCTGCTCCGATAACATGTCCGAGGAACGGCTGCAACCGCGTGATGCGGCGTGTCATAAAGCCCAGACAGGGGTTAATTTGCAGTACGTGCTCCACTACGATTGCTGGTGCCTCCGGTACACGCCGCTGTGCCAGCTGCAACAAGAACCTATGCTCGACATGTGTTGCTGAAAAGCTGGCAGACGAGTCGCGCTAGCCGAAACCGGTAACGCCCCTTCACATCAATCGATAAAGCGTACGAAATATCAGATGGTTTGCGTTTTCAACAATCTCGTGGGTTTTTTTTCTTTTCAAGGTGAAAGATGGTAGGGCGTAAGAAACGGTTCCATCAGCAAGTGTTTTTTTCCTTCTGCGAATCAAACCATCAGCGTCCTCGTTGCTTCCTAGTACCGGCCGCAAACCGAGCCCCAGACCCGCTGGGTCGGAGCGTCCAAAGCGCTCTCAGTCTAGGATTTTGGGTGGCTCATAAGGCGCGGGGGGGGAACCCACAGTTAGGGGGCGGGG
Organism: Diplonema papillatum; assembly: GCA_030068145.1. Lineage (NCBI taxonomy): Eukaryota > Euglenozoa > Diplonemea > Diplonemida > Diplonemidae > Diplonema > Diplonema papillatum. The sequence goes on along the minus strand of JAPJBO010000484.1, from coordinate 109,618 downwards.
GAATACGTTCTGGACTTAACAACCGGAAAATCGCCTGGGACTTTGATCGGACCGGAAAAATATGGGGATAGGAAAAATGTTTGGATAGGAAATATTTTGGATAAAATGGCCATCCCAGAAAAATTTGGATATTTTTCCTATCCAATATTTTTCCGAAGACGGTAGTTCTGTTTGGGAATTTTTCTTTCTGTTTTGTTGGCAGGGGTTTCTCCCTGGTTTCGGATTTTCTGGGTTTGGAGGGGGCAAATGACACACTCGTCAAGCCTGATGGCAAGACTGCTTCCTCTTCCACGTGTTGAAGACGACAGGTATCAAACCAGAAATAGAAAGCAAGTAAGATGTCGACCCCGCAGACTGGAGTGACTGGCACCGCCGGTGTGAAGACCGGAATGGCAAAGATGCTGAAGGGAGGAGTGATCATGGACGTGACGAACGCTGAGCAAGCGAAGATCGCCGAAGCTGCCGGCGCCGTGGCGGTGATGGCACTCGAGAGGATCCCTGCCGACATCAGGCAGGAAGGCGGCGTCTCGCGCATGTCAGACCCGCTGATGGTGAAAGGCATCATGGACACTGTGACGCTTCCCGTCATGGCCAAAGCCCGCATCGGCCACTTCGCCGAAGCCCAGATCCTCGAATCGCTGGGCGTGGACTACATCGATGAGTCGGAAGTGCTGACTGTTGCCGACGAGGAACACCACATCAACAAGAAGAAGTTCACGGTTCCGTTCGTGTGTGGAGCCCGAGACCTCGGTGAAGCCCTCCGTAGAATCGCGGAAGGAGCTTCGATGATCCGAATGAAGGGCGAAGCTGGAACTGGCAACGTGGTTGAGGCCGTACGACACTGCAGGGCCATTCAGCGTGAATGCCGCCGCCTGAAGACCATGGACGAGAACGAGATGTTCACGTACGCACGTGACATTCGGGCCCCGTTGGACCTTGTGAAGAAGACTGCTGAGCTTGGCCGCCTGCCTGTCGTCACATTCGCTGCCGGTGGCCTCGCCACCCCTGCGGACGTATCGCTCATGATGCAGCTCGGTATGAGCGCTTCCGTTTCTAGTGTCCGAACCCACTAGCTGTAGCCTGTCTCTTAGCCTCAGCCTAGACTAGTATCCAATTGCAGAACTGCACGGTCTATTTTCATCAGGCTCAAATCAGCCTTTGGTTTGCAGTCAGGTCTACCTTAGCCGAGGAAGCTCGTACCTTGCCCCGGGGTTATTTCAGCCTCCAATTGCTTTCCCACGAGGTACTGGTGCAATTGTGCAACGGCAACACCAACAACTAACAACCAACAGGATGCGACGGTGTGTTCGTCGGCTCCGGCATCTTCGGGCGGGGTCGCCCGGCGCTTCCTGCCTGTTCCTCCCTGTGAGATCGATCGCCTTCGTCACTGCTCCTGATTTGGTGGGTCAAATGGGAACCCCTCCTCTCGGCTTGGCTGGCCCCGTCCTAGAGCTGCATCCCTGCTTTCTGGATGGCAAACCAAAGTTCCGGCACAGCACCACTTGAAAAGCGGGTTATACTGGAGTTACGGACTACCCCTGGCTCGGTGATGCGTGCACGCTTGGCATCAATTCCGTCGACACGAACTTTTCCCCCACGTTCATGCGACACTGGACCCCCAGTCTCCCCCGGCTGTGGGCACCGTTTTCTGAAAGTTGGTGCGCACGCGCACACCAATCACTGTTCTGACCTGGATCGTCAGACTGTCAAGTTCTCCCGTCTAGCAGACCTCAGCCCAGACTCGTATCCAATTGCAGAATGGCAGACAAACTCTGTCTATTATCAGGGTCAAACCAGCCTTTGGCTGCAGTCGGGCCTACCTCAGCCCGAGTAAACTTATACCCATTACTTGAGCCTCCAAAAGCTTTCCCATTGGGATACCGGTGCATTTGTGCAGTGGCAACACCAACAACTAACAACCAACAGGATGCGATGGTGTGTTCGTCGGCTCCGGCATCTTCAAGAGCGGCGACCCGGCCAAGAGAGCACGTGCCATCGTATGCAGTCTTTTTCGCTCTGTCAAAAGGGTCGTGATTCCACGAGCCGCAGTGGCCCACATTGGACGAGACTCCGTGCCCACAACAGCCCTGATTAGGCGGATCAGGGAAGTATACTATGAGTCCAACACTCACCAGTTGAGAATACGAACGGTACCACTCAAGAATGGCTGCATAAACGAACCACATGAAGCCCTGTTGGAGCAAAGCAGATCTATTGAAAAGGTAAGGACGGTCCTGCCGGATATTTTGTATGAGAGGTAAATGTGCTGTAGCCTACACGAAACACAGGTAAATCTGGGTTCAGTGGCGGGCGTAAGCGTTCAACAAAAAAGACCCACTCTGTAGTTGTATTGTTTCCTCCTCTAGCCTCCTTCGAAATGAGCACTAGGCAGTCCCTCGAGTATTTTTTGGACACGGTAGACTTCGGGTAGAGTTCCTGGCTTCGTGGAAAAGCAGCGCAATTGGTCTGTTACTGCTCCTAGTCGTCAAGAAAATGAATCAGCGCGCGATGCATACCCCACACAACAGGTCGAAGCCTGCACGTACTACACCGACGCGAAGAGACTGGGAGCTATCTCGGAGGGACTGGTATGCAAGGTTTTGTTCGGGACCGTGGACTTCTCGTGAGTGGTGGGCACGGGGTGAAAAATGTGGTAAGACCGTTGATGCCTGGCCAGGAACGTATGACTGTAACGTTAACGGGGCGGGTCGAGTAATAGCACCACCGGTGTCATTCTTCGATTTGACGAATACTAAACGGAATCCGGGGAGGCATGATGTGTCGAACAGTTTCTTTCATCGGCTTTTGTCTCGTCGGCGGGCCACGCAACAGCGGCAACGTCCTTCCACTTCACACAGTGGAAGGACGAAGATCGATGTCGTCGCGATGAACAGCAGGAATTATCACTTACGGCCCGTTTTTGTTTTTTCGTGTAAGTGCCAGCTTGAAAGGAAATGCTCGACGATGCTGCCCGACAAAGAACAGAAGGGATCCCAAGTGCTGTAACTACCGAACCACGTGTTGAACGGACGTGAGGTCATGCGGGTTTACCCTACACGACGAATCACACAAACACAACAGGTCAAAGTCCTGCGTGAGATAACAACACACGGTGGTGTAAGCGAAGAACAAATCAGATTGTGTTTGCATTGTATTTGCCCCTTACCTCTGTATTTCCTCCCTTCCATTCGGAGTCGAAGCAGCTACGCCGAGTATTTTGTGCGCACTTCCTTCAAACCTGTTTTTTTTGTTCATCTTCAAACCTGTTTTTTGTTCATCTACCGAGAGTGAGGTTAGTACGCTGCCACCTCGATCGGTTTTTGTTTTTGACAATTTGCATTCGTTAGCCACAAAAAAAAGTAGTGTGTTTACTAACCTGGCAAAGTGGAGCTCGTTCTAAATACCCGGCACACGAACCCAGCCACGAACACACGTGCACAAACACGAATACGACCACCGTGACACACCGTGCACACACAAGCACCGATAAGCTCGAGAGCAACTACAACAACTAATACTCTACAATCCACACAGGGCGAAGCTATGGTCGGTCTCACCATGGACCACCCGGGCCTGGTTAAGTTCGCAGCTCGCTCCGAGTAGGAATTTTGACGGCACCGTCTCTCTCCTCCTCCCCCCTCCGACGTTAGAGTCTGCCTTCTCGTCGAGTTTTCCCCCGTGACGGATTTGCCTGTGCTCTAGCAGCGCGGGTGGTTCTGGCTGTGGCAAGCTACGAACAGCCGCCTGACTAAGCAAACTCACACCGCTGTCCTGTCTGCAGACACTCAGGTTCCGCGCTGATGATGGTCCGCCTTATGTGTCCGTGGCGTTGAAGGACCGAAACACGGCGCAGGGACACCAGTGCTGCGTTGAGCACACAATCCATTCCAAGCACGTTCTTGCAATCCCCCCGGCGTTAGAGTCTGAACGTTTCAAAGAGGAGTGGATCGTTTGAGAAAGTCGCCGTAGACGTGGAGCGGCTGTCAAAAACATTGGAAGTTTACCCAGGGGCCCGTACTATCCCGCGAGAACCCACCGGTCCTGGCTGGCAGATCCACCCTCCTCCGTGTAGCAAACGCGTTCAACTCACAGATGCTAGCATCCCTTCCTGACTAGCACGCTTCTGATTTCTTCTTTTGCTGCCGGCCTCTCTAGCTTTTCTTATGGAAAGACCACCCCTTCCCCCTTTATCTTTCGACTTCCTACCACCTGTCGCCCACCATGCATTGCCCTGCCCTCTACTGCAGTTGGCACCCACCACGTAAGTGCATGCGGGTTTGCCAAGTAACAGAAAGACCAGACGAAACAGTTTCGGCGAAAAGCTTTCACTCGAACAAAGCGATATCTCTGATTTTGACGGGCTTGTACGCATTATATGGAATGGGTGCCAAAAGTTTTGGCATCATCTCATATCAAGGGGATAACAATTATTTGGCACACGTCTGGTAGTCTAAAAAGACTACCACTAGTTGATTCTGCTACTGTTTCGGCTACCCGGAACTTTTATTATTATTCGACAATTTGAATAATAACACATATTATTTATTCGACCCCCCCCCCTTTAGTACACAAGTCCGTGGGTGCTCAACTGATCAGCCGAGTAGCACCTCGCGTGCATGCGGTGGCCGCTGACACACTTCCTCCCCCTTCCGCACCGACAGACCTGACTCCCTTTCTGTCGCTCTCTGCACTCTCCTCGAATGCTTGCAACATCCCGACATCGGCGGGTTAAATGAACCGAAACGGCGAAAAAAGAACCCCACCTCCGCCCTCAACGGCCAGCCGGAGTCTCGAACATACCGGCGCTTCTCAAAGACCCGAAACAGTCTGCAGAACGAAAAGGAAGGTCAACGACTCAAATCACTTAGCCCGCGCGTTCACAGCCAGAACGACTGAAGCGGCACCTGCCTCCTGGTGTTCGACCTGGCGGAGGCGTGAGAGGTGAGGCATACCGCAGAACCTTCTCTCTCAAGATGGGTCGAGGCCTTCTACAAGACAGCGTGCCAATATTTCGATGAGGTGGTACCTACGACCGTTCTTTCACACCTGCGTACGTATGGGATGATGGGGTACCTAATCGCAAGGTGGTGGTTGACGCCTCCTGTTTCCAAATCCGAGTGCCTTGTCCCGTCGCTTTGCGAGTTTTCAAACTGTACAGAGATTGCACTTTGAGTGAGCTGATGCGAATGCTACAGCGAAGTCGTCTCCGAACCACGGCTGCGCAAAGGTAATCCGACACGACACAGTGTTTTGAACCCATACATACGGTGCCGAACACGTTCTCGCATCCCCCGCCCGAATGACAGGCACTCGCATCCCCGCCTCCCATTCCTCCGTCCCTCCGGCATCTTCCTCCTTGCCGCCACCCCCCGACCCGACGAGCGTTTGAAGTCACCACTTTTTCGCGTTCTTTCCCCGCTTTTGCTGCATCAGCCCTTCAAGCGACGTACTCGGAGCCACTTGAGATTCTTGCAAACAAAGTGAACCCCAGAAGGTGGCCCGTCTCAGTACCGACCAGAAGCTAGAAAAAGGCCTCCTGAAACGACATCTTTTCAAATGTGTTGAAGTGTGTCACTGATACTAGCCCAGCAGAAGACGGCTGGGCGGTGCTACAACCGACCAGCAACCACTTCAAAAAAAAATTTCAAGCGAACTTTAACTCTAAAAAGAATGAGGAAGGTGAGGCTGACATGTTTTGATCCTGCTGGGTTTGATCTATAACGCCGGAGTGACTGTCTACTTGCAACCCCGCCTCATCCCAAACTCTTCTGGTGTTGGTTCGGGTAGGTGCTCATCCTGCCATGCGCTTCGCTCCAATTCCCACAGTAAACCGTAGTAACGGTTAGACCACAGCCTAAGGCTAGCGACAAAATTGTGCCGCTCTCGACATCTCCTAACCGTGAGGGGGCTGGGGAATGGACTACTAAAACAACGGGCGACACTTTGTACTGTCTCTCAGTAGATTCATTTTCACCTACGGAGAGGTCGACCTCTGCGATCATTTGTAGACCACTGCCTGGCCCATGGCGACCTGTACAACGAGTGGTCGACCTCTGGTTGATTATGTGTGCATCACTGCCTGGCCCATGGCGACCTGTACAACGAATGGGACCCCTGGTTGATTATGTGTGCATCACTGCCTGGCCCATGGCGACCTGTAGAACGAGTGGTCGACCTCTGGTTGATTATGTGTGCATCACTGCCTGGCCCATGGGCGACCTCTGTAGAACGAGTGGGACCTCTGGTTGATTATGTGTGCATCACTGCCTGGCCCATGGGCGACCGTGGGACCTCTGGTTGATGATGTGTGCATCCCTGCCTGGCCCATGGGCGACCTCTGTACAACGAGTGGAACCTCTGGTTGATTATGTGTGCATCACTGCCTGGCCCATGGCGACCTGTAGAACGAGTGGTCGACCTCTGGTTGATTATGTGTGCATCACTGCCTGGCCCATGGCGACCTGTAGAACGAGTGGTCGACCTCTGGTTGATTATGTGTGCATCACTGCCTGGCCCATGGGCGACCTCTGTAGAACGAGTGGGACCTCTGGTTGATTATGTGTGCATCACTGCCTGGCCCATGGCGACCTGTACAACGAGTGGGACCCCTGGTTGATTATGTGTGCATCACTGCCTGGCCCATGGGCGACCTCTGTAGAACGAGTGGGACCTCTGGTTGATTATGTGTGCATCACTGCCTGGCCCATGGGCGACCGTGGGACCTCTGGTTGATTATGTGTGCATCACTGCCTGGCCCATGGGCGACCTCTGTACAACGAGTGGAACCTCTGGTTGATTATGTGTGCATCACTGCCTGGCCCATGGCGACCTGTAGAACGAGTGGGACCTCTGGTTGATTATGTGTGCATCACTGCCTGGCCCATGGCGACCTGTAGAACGAGTGGGACCTCTGGTTGATTATGTGTGCATCACTGCCTGGCCCATGGCGACCTGTAGAACGAGTGGTCGACCTCTGGTTGATTATGTGTGCATCACTGCCTGGCCCATGGCGACCTGTACAACGAGTGGTCGACCTCTGGTTGATTATGTGTGCATCACTGCCTGGCCCATGGCGACCTGTAGAACGGGTGGGACCTCTGGTTGATTATGTGTGCATCACTGCCTGGCCCATGGCGACCTGTAGAACGAGTGGTCGACCTCTGGTTGATTATGTGTGCATCACTGCCTGGCCCATGGCGACCTGTACAACGAGTGGGACCCCTGGTTGATTATGTGTGCATCACTGCCTGGCCCATGGCGACCTGTAGAACGAGTGGTCGACCTCTGGTTGATTATGTGTGCATCACTGCCTGGCCCATGGCGACCTGTAGAACGGGTGGTCGACCTCTGGTTGATTATGTGTGCATCACTGCCTGGCCCATGGCGACCTGTAGAACGAGTGGTCGACCTCTGGTTGATTATGTGTGCATCACTGCCTGGCCCATGGCGACCTGTAGAACGGGTGGTCGACCTCTGGTTGATTATGTGTGCATCACTGCCTGGCCCATGGCGACCTGTACAACGAGTGGTCGACCCCTGGTTGATTATGTGTGCATCACTGCCTGGCCCATGGCGACCTGTAGAACGAGTGGTCGACCTCTGGTTGATTATGTGTGCATCACTGCCTGGCCCATGGGCGATATGTGTGCATCACTGCCTGGCCCATGGGCGACCGTGGGACCTCTGGTTGATTATGTGTGCATCCCTGCCTGGCCCATGGCGACCTGTACAACGAGTGGGACCCCTGGTTGATTATGTGTGCAGCACTGCCTGGCCCATGGGCGATATGTGTGCATCACTGCCTGGCCCATGGCGACCTGTACAACGAGTGGGACCTCTTGTCGATTATGTGTGCATCACTGCCTGGCCCATGGCGACCTGTAGAACGAGTGGTCGACCTCTGGTTGATTATGTGTGCATCACTGCCTGGCCCATGGCGACCTGTACAACGAGTGGTCGACCTCTGGTTGATTATGTGTGCATCACTGCCTGGCCCATGGCGACCTGTACAACGAGTGGGACCCCTGGTTGATTATGTGTGCATCACTGCCTGGCCCATGGGCGACCTCTGTAGAACGAGTGGGACCTCTGGTTGATTATGTGTGCATCACTGCCTGGCCCATGGGCGGCCCATGGGCGACCGTGGGACCTCTGGTTGATTATGTGCATCCCTGCCTGGCCCATGGGCGACCTCTGTACAACGAGTGGAACCTCTGGTTGATTATGTGTGCATCACTGCCTGGCCCATGGCGACCTGTACAACGAGTGGTCGACCCCTGGTTGATTATGTGTGCATCACTGCCTGGCCCATGGCGACCTGTAGAACGAGTGGTCGACCTCTGGTTGATTATGTGTGCATCACTGCCTGGCCCATGGGCGATATGTGTGCATCACTGCCTGGCCCATGGGCGACCGTGGGACCTCTGGTTGATTATGTGTGCATCCCTGCCTGGCCCATGGCAACCTGTACAACGAGTGGGACCCCTGGTTGATTATGTGTGCAGCACTGCCTGGCCCATGGGCGATATGTGTGCATCACTGCCTGGCCCATGGGCGACCGTGGGACCTCTGGTTGATTATGTGTGCATCCCTGCCTGGCCCATGGGCGACCTCTGTACAACGAGTGGAACCTCTGGTTGATTTTGTGTGCATCACTGCCTGGTCCATGGCGACCTGTACAACAAGTGGGACCTCTGGTTGATTATGTGTGCATCACTGCCTGGCCCATGGCGACCTGTACAACGAGTGGGACCTCTGGTTGATTATGTGTGCATCACTGCCTGGCCCATGGCGACCTGTAGAACGAGTGGAACCTCTGGTTGATTATGTGTGCATCACTGCCTGGCCCATGGGCGACCTCTGTACAACGAGTGGAACCTCTGGTTGATTATGTGTGCATCACTGCCTGGCCCACGACCTGTAGAACGAGTGGAACCTCTGGTTGATTATGTGTGCATCACTGCCTGGCCCATGGCGACCTGTAGAACGAGTGGTCGACCTCTGGTTGATTATGTGTGCATCACTGCCTGGCCCATGGCGACCTGTACAACGAGTGGGACCTCTGGTTGATTATGTGTGCATCACTGCCTGGCCCATGGCGACCTGTAGAACGAGTGGTCGACCTCTGGTTGATTATGTGTGCATCACTGCCTGGCCCATGGCGACCTGTAGAACGGGTGGTCGACCTCTGGTTGATTATGTGTGCATCACTGCCTGGCCCATGGCGACCTGTAGAACGGGTGGTCGACCTCTGGTTGATTATGTGTGCATCACTGCCTGGCCCATGGCGACCTGTAGAACGAGTGGTCGACCTCTGGTTGATTATGTGTGCATCACTGCCTGGCCCATGGCGACCTGTACAACGAGTGGGACCTCTGGTTGATTATGTGTGCATCACTGGCGACCTGTAGAACGAGTGGTCGACCTCTGGTTGATTATGTGTGCATGCCTGGCCCATGGGCGAACTTCTGTGCAGTGATGCACACATAATCAACCAGATGTCCCACTCGTTGTACAGGTCGTGAGCCAGGCAGTGATGCACACATAATCAACCAGAGGTCCCACTCGTTGTACAGGTCGCCATGGGCCAGGCAGTGATGCACACAGAATCAACCAGAGGTCGACCACTCGTTGTCCATGGGCGACCTCTGGTTGATTATGTGTGCACCGGCGTCGAGGCCGTTGCTGCTGGTCACCGGTCTGTCGACACGTCGACACTCATCGCGCGCAATGTGGTACGCGAAGTGGTTTCTCGGGCTCGTCCCAGCCGGGGGAGATCAAATGGCGAAGCCTCGCTGGTTGCCGTGAGGATACCTGCTGACGTACTTCTGCGACCTTTTTGACTGGCAAGTCCGCAGGTGAAAGCCAGCCAAGCGGGCCACTTACGGTGTCCACACGTGCATACCTCCAAGCAGTCGTGCTCGAGAGCCTATTTTTCATATCCCGTGAGGCTCGGAACGACGCTGGAGGGCTCAAAGCTTCGTGCCGCTGTCAAGTCCATTGAGGACTAGAATGCTGTTGTGGTTGCCGTTGCACTTCTTGATTGTTGTCGCGTCGTCGGTCTCCACGCCTGCGCAATTCGTAGCGACATCGAGCAAAGTGACGGTGCCATTGGTCCTTTTTTTTTCAGGAAGAAAACTCACCGAACACTGACTCTCCAAAAAGGTCTGTGGCGAGGTGATGGCCATCGTCCACGCCGTGAACGAGGTGGAGGAAGATAGTAGGTCCGAAGCGTTGATTCCGTCGTCGCTCGCGAAACGCACCTTCCAGGCAGCTCGGCTGCATACCATCTGACTGGAAACTTGCACAACGCAGTGGACCTACATAAGCTAAAAACGAAGATACACGGACGCGCAACCACATGTGAGAGTAACCAGTAAAGTGAATGCGACTCAAAGTATGAAAAGGAATGAAACCACACTGCCTAGGCCCTGCCCTAACAGCACAAAGGAATGAAACCACACTGCCTAGGCCCTGCCCTAACAGCACAAAGGAATGAAACCACACCCTAACAACACAAAAGGAAAACCTCCTCTTCCCCCCGCCTCACACGCTGTCCTGTCTGCAGACACTCAAGTTTCGCGCTGATGTTGGTCCGCCTCATGTGTCCGTGGCTTAAAGGACCGAAACACGGCGCAGACAGGACCAGTGCGGTGTCGAGCACATACCCATTCCCAGCGCGTTCTTGCAATTCCCCCCGCCTCAGAGTCGCAGTTACAATCAGGGCGAGTGCCCTGAGTTTTTTAACTAGTTGCTCAGCCACGGTTGTAGGGGCCTTCTCCCCGTGACGGATTCGCCCGTGCTCTAGTAGCACGGGTGGTGTGACGAGCTACGAACAGCCGCCTGACAAACCAGACTCACACCGCTGTCCTGTCTGCAGACACTCAGGTTCCGCGCTGATGAGGTCCGCCTTATACGGGTTTGCGGGTTTGCTCGCGGTCGCGCTGGCCCGGCCCGCAACCGCAGCCGCCATATGGCGGCCACATTCGCCTGTGCCGTGCCCACACGCCGGCCAGCTCATCCCATCGAGCCAGCAATCCAGCTAAGGAGCACAACCGAGGATCCAGTAGCGTCAGCGGTCCGGCCAAGGAACGTAGCTCCGTTTGGTAGAACAGCGCATTAAACACGAGTTTAACTCGCACACCGGAGCGGCGCCTATCGCCGCACCGAAGGAGAATTAAACTCTGACATTTAGAGTCTTCGGTTAGCCTTAGAAGCTTTGGGTGGGATGGGAGGTTGGGGAAGGGATTGAAAAATAACGAGGCCCATGCTCGCGGTCGCGCCGGCTCGGCCAGCAACCGCAGCCGCCATATCGCCCGCGCCGTGTCCACACGCCGGCCAGCTCATCCCATCGAGCTAGCAATCCAGCTAAGGAGCACACCGAGGATCCCGTAGCGTCAGCGGTCCGGCCAAGGAACGCCGCCGTAGCTCCGTTCGGTAGAACAGCGCATTAAACACGAGTTTAATTCGCACACCGGAGCGGCGCCTACGGCTCCGAAGGCAACCGCACCGAAGGAGAATTAAACTCTGACTTTTAGAGTCTTCGGTTAGCCTTAGAAACTTTGGGTGGGATGGGAGGTTGGGGAGAGGGGATTGAGAAATAATGGAGGCCCATCGCGTTCCTCTCCACATGTTGAAGACAACAGGCATCAAACCAGAAATTAACATCAAAGCAAGTAAGATGTCGACCCCGCAGACTGGAATGACTGGCACCGCCGGTGTGAAGACCGGAATGGCAAAGATGCTGAAGGGAGGAGTGATCATGGACGTGACGAACGCTGAGCAAGCGAAGATCGCCGAAGCTGCCGGCGCCGTGGCGGTGATGGCACTCGAGAGGATCCCTGCCGACATCAGGCAGGAAGGCGGCGTCTCGCGCATGTCAGACCCGCTGATGGTGAAAGGCATCATGGACACTGTGACGCTTCCCGTCATGGCCAAAGCCCGCATCGGCCACTTCGCCGAAGCCCAGATCCTCGAATCGCTGGGCGTGGACTACATCGATGAGTCGGAAGTGCTGACTGTTGCCGACGAGGAACACCACATCAACAAGAAGAAGTTCACGGTTCCGTTCGTGTGTGGAGCCCGAGACCTCGGTGAAGCCCTCCGTAGAATCGCGGAAGGAGCTTCGATGATCCGAATGAAGGGCGAAGCTGGAACTGGCAACGTGGTTGAGGCCGTACGACACTGCAGGGCCATTCAGCGTGAATGCCGCCGCCTGAAGACCATGGACGAGGACGAGATGTTCACGTACGCACGTGACATTCGGGCCCCGTTGGACCTTGTGAAGAAGACTGCTGAGCTTGGCCGCCTGCCTGTCGTCACATTCGCTGCCGGTGGCCTCGCCACCCCTGCGGACGTATCGCTCATGATGCAGCTCGGTATGAGCGCTTCCGTTTCTAGTGTCCGAACCCACTAGCTGTAGCCTGTCTCTTAGCCTCAGCCTAGACTAGTATCCAATTGCAGAACTGCACGGTCTATTTTCATCAGGCTCAAATCAGCCTTTGGTTTGCAGTCAGGTCTACCTTAGCCGAGGAAGCTCGTACCTTGCCCCGGGGTTATTTCAGCCTCCAATTGCTTTCCCACGAGGTACTGGTGCAATTGTGCAACGGCAACACCAACTAACAGGATGCGACGGTGTGTTCGTCGGCTCCGGCATCTTCAAGAGCGGCGACCCGGCCAAGAGAGCACGTGCCATCGTATGCAGTCTTTTTCGCTCTGTCGTGTCAAAACATCTGGAGTTTTTTCCACGAGCGCAGTGGCCCGCATCGGACGAGAGACCGTCGGCGCATGGGGATGCCACACGGTAAAACGAGTGGGTTGAACCAGTGGGCGACCTCACTACAACACATGAAAGTAAACTGGACTAGATTTTGATGAATTGCAATAGCTAAATCACTCCGCGCACACTAACGAGGCCACCTGCATGGCTGGCATAAAGCCCAGCTGAAACAGCACCTACTGATGGTGTCCACCCGTAGCACCCCGTCTCCCCTTGTACATTCCAGCGGCCTGCTGCCGGCGTGCTCTGTCTTTGCGCATGACTCCGAGAGTCCTCTCTCGTCACCTGCAAGGTCTCTTCGAATCAGCATATCGTAGCTCCTAGCCCACACCTTTTTCTGCTCTGGTCAAGGCCGTAACCATCCTATTCCTCTTCCCAAGCAACAGTCAGGCTGTCCAGGCTGTTGGACTGGTCTAGTCAGGCTGTCCAGGCTGTTCGCCTCGTCTAGTCAGGCTGTCCAGTGTTCGACTGGTCTAGTCAGGCTGTCCAGGCTGTTGGACTGGTCTAGTCAGGCTGTCCAGTGTTCGACTGGTCTAGTCAGGCTGTCCAGGCTGTTGGACTGGTCTAGTCAGGCTGTCCATGGTCTAGTCAGGCTGTCCAGGCTGTTGGACTGGTCTAGTCAGGCTGTCCAGGCTGTTGGACTGGTCTAGTCAGGCTGTCCAGTGTTCGACTGGTCTAGTCAGGCAGTCCAGGCTGTTGGACTGGTCTAGTCAGGCTGTCCAGGCTGTTGGACTGGTCTAGTCAGGCTGTCCAGTGTTCGACTGGTCTAGTCAGGCAGTCCAGGCTGTTGGACTGGTCTAGTCAGGCTGTCCAGGCTGTTGGACTGGTCTAGTCAGGCTGTCCAGTGTTCGACTGGTCTAGTCAGGCTGTCCAGGCTGTTGGACTGGTCTAGTCAGGCTGTCCAGTGTTCGACTGGTCTAGTCAGGCTGTCCAGGCTGTTGGACTGGTCTAGTCAGGCTGTCCATGGTCTAGTCAGGCTGTCCAGGCTGTTCGACTCGTCTAGTCAGGCTGTCCAGTGTTCGACTGGTCTAGTCAGGCTGTCCATGGTCTAGTCAGGCTGTCCAGGCTGTTGGACTGGTCTAGTCAGGCTGTCCAGGCTGTTGGACTGGTCTAGTCAGGCTGTCCAGTGTTCGACTGGTCTAGTCAGGCAGTCCAGGCTGTTGGACTGGTCTAGTCAGGCTGTCCAGGCTGTTGGACTGGTCTAGTCAGGCTGTCCAGTGTTCGACTGGTCTAGTCAGGCTGTCCAGGCTGTTGGACTGGTCTAGTCAGGCTGTCCATGGTCTAGTCAGGCTGTCCAGGCTGTTGGACTGGTCTAGTCAGGCTGTCCAGGCTGTTGGACTGGTCTAGTCAGGCTGTCCAGTGTTCGACTGGTCTAGTCAGGCAGTCCAGGCTGTTGGACTGGTCTAGTCAGGCTGTCCAGGCTGTTGGACTGGTCTAGTCAGGCTGTCCAGTGTTCGACTGGTCTAGTCAGGCAGTCCAGGCTGTTGGACTGGTCTAGTCAGGCTGTCCAGGCTGTTGGACTGGTCTAGTCAGGCTGTCCAGTGTTCGACTGGTCTAGTCAGGCAGTCCAGGCTGTTGGACTGGTCTAGTCAGGCTGTCCAGTGTTCGACTGGTCTAGTCAGGCTGTCCAGTGTTCGACTGGTCTAGTCAGGCTGTCCAGGCTGTTGGACTGGTCTAGTCAGGCTGTCCAGTGTTCGACTGGTCTAGTCAGGCTGTCCAGTGTTCGACTGGTCTAGTCAGGCTGTCCATGGTCTAGTCAGGCTGTCCAGGCTGTTCGACTCGTCTAGTCAGGCTGTCCAGAGTTCGACTGGTCTCGTCAGGCTGTCCAGGCTGTTGGACTGGTCTAGTCAGGCTGTCCAGTGTTCGACTGGTCTAGTCAGGCAGTCCAGGCTGTTGGACTGGTCTAGTCAGGCTGTCCAGGCTGTTGGACTGGTCTAGTCAGGCTGTCCAGTGTTCGACTGGTCTAGTCAGGCAGTCCAGGCTGTTGGACTGGTCTAGTCAGGCTGTCCAGGCTGTTGGACTGGTCTAGTCAGGCTGTCCAGTGTTCGACTGGTCTAGTCAGGCAGTCCAGGCTGTTGGACTGGTCTAGTCAGGCTGTCCAGTGTTCGACTGGTCTAGTCAGGCTGTCCAGGCTGTTGGACTGGTCTAGTCAGGCTGTCCATGGTCTAGTCAGGCTGTCCAGGCTGTTCGACTGGTCTAGTCAGGCTGTCCAGTGTTCGACTGGTCTAGTCAGGCTGTCCATGGTCTAGTCAGGCTGTCCAGGCTGTTGGACTGGTCTAGTCAGGCTGTCCAGGCTGTTGGACTGGTCTAGTCAGGCTGTCCAGTGTTCGACTGGTCTAGTCAGGCAGTCCAGGCTGTTGGACTGGTCTAGTCAGGCTGTCCAGGCTGTTGGACTGGTCTAGTCAGGCTGTCCAGTGTTCGACTGGTCTAGTCAGGCAGTCCAGGCTGTTGGACTGGTCTAGTCAGGCTGTCCAGTGTTCGACTGGTCTAGTCAGGCTGTCCAGTGTTCGACTGGTCTAGTCAGGCTGTCCAGGCTGTTGGACTGGTCTAGTCAGGCTGTCCAGTGTTCGACTGGTCTAGTCAGGCTGTCCAGTGTTCGACTGGTCTAGTCAGGCTGTCCATGGTCTAGTCAGGCTGTCCAGGCTGTTCGACTCGTCTAGTCAGGCTGTCCAGAGTTCGACTGGTCTCGTCAGGCTGTCCAGGCTGTTGGACTGGTCTAGTCAGGCTGTCCAGTGTTCGACTGGTCTAGTCAGGCAGTCCAGGCTGTTGAACTGGTCTAGTCAGGCTGTCCAGTGTTCGACTGGTCTAGTCAGGCTGTCCAGTGTTCGACTGGTCTAGTCAGGCTGTCCAGGCTGTTGGACTGGTCTACTGGGGGGGGCCAATTACAATTGAGTTCAATTGTAATATAACGATACACGGCGTGGAATTGGGGGGTCTCAGACCCCCCCCAAAAAACACTAGTGTATTACAATTGAAGTGCAGCTTGCCTGTTAGAAACACGTTGTTGTCGGGACTAAATGACAGTACAACGCAACTCCGAGCAAAAACTGAAGGGAAAACCTTCACGCAAGCGAAAGGTTCGAGCCCGCAGTTCGGACTCCGAGCCCTGATTTCTCGTGCACCGGGTCGGAAATACCGCAGGCCGTGGGTGTTTCCACCAACACCTGGCGAGGCTCCTGCTAAGACTCTTGGCAAGAGAGTGCCCTAACTTGGGCCTAAGGTTCACTTTTTCTGGGGCGGTTGCTCAGTATCAGAGTTTCCAACAGCATGGCGACCGCAGTCCGACGAACTTACTGTTTTCTCTTTTTGACAGAGAGCGCTGGCGGCAGACGGCCCCGACGGGCACCACCGATAAATCTGGGCATAACAAGATGTCCCATCCGATGGCCCATGCCGGGCCACGGTCACGAATGGCAGTGTCTCCGGCTGGCTCCGAAGCTCAACTCCGGAGCTGGCTCAGCAGCTCCGGAGCCACCGCCACACTGCGATTGCCGGCCCATTGCCATGTTTGTGCTTCATGATCCCCGCACACAGCCAGCTCCAAGACTTTGGCACGAGCACCGGCATCAGCGACATCATCATGATCATGCTCAAAACCTTTGGAAGACCCGGGTTCGGAATGCACACCAAAACCTCGTTTTAAGATTTCTTCTCCGCTTTGGAGGTCCAACATGACTTTTCCAAAAAAAAGCCGAAACGAAAACGGCCCTGAAACCGCCTCACTGACTGGTTCACACTCAACGGCAGTGCGAAAGTGTCAGCCGTACAGTAACATTACAATTCAATTGTATTATACGGTTGGGATGCGCCGATTCCCCGAAAAAAAAGTTCAATTGTATTATACGGTTCAATTGTATTATACGGTTCAATAGTAATTAGCCCCCCCCAGTAGTCAGGCTGTCCAGTGTTCGACTGGTCTAGTCAGGCTGTCCAGTGTTCGACTGGTCTAGTCAGGCTGTCCATGGTCTAGTCAGGCTGTCCAGGCTGTTGGACTGGTCTAGTCAGGCTGTCCAGAGTTCGACTGGTCTCGTCAGGCTGTCCAGGCTGTTGGACTGGTCTAGTCAGGCTGTCCAGTGTTCGACTGGTCTAGTCAGGCTGTCCAGTGTTCGACTGGTCTAGTCAGGCTGTCCATGGTCTAGTCAGGCTGTCCAGGCTGTTGGACTGGTCTAGTCAGGCTGTCCAGAGTTCGACTGGTCTCGTCAGGCTGTCCAGGCTGTTGGACTGGTCTAGTCAGGCTGTCCAGTGTTCGACTGGTCTAGTCAGGCTGTCCAGGCTGTTGGACTGGTCTAGTCAGGCTGTCCATGGTCTAGTCAGGCTGCCCAGGCTATTCGCCTCGTCTAGTCAGGCTGTCCAGTGTTCGACTGGTCTAGTCAGGCTGTCCAGGCTGTTGGACTGGTCTAGTCAGGCTGTCCATGGTCTAGTCAGGCTGTCCAGGCTATTCGACTGGTCTAGTCAGGCTGTCCAGTGTTCGACTGGTCTAGTCAGGCTGTCCAGTGTTCGACTGGTCTAGTCAGGCTGTCCAGGCTGTTGGACTGGTCTAGTCAGGCTGTCCAGGCTGTTCGACTGGTCTAGTCAGGCTGTCCAGTGTTCGACTGGTCTAGTCAGGCTGTCCAGGCTGTTGGACTGGTCTAGTCAGGCTGTCCAGTGTTCGACTGGTCTAGTCAGGCAGTCCAGTGTTCGACTGGTCTAGTCAGGCAGTCCAGGCTGTTGGACTGGTCTAGTCAGGCTGTCCATGGTCTAGTCAGGCTGTCCAGGCTGTTGGACTGGTCTAGTCAGGCTGTCCAGTGTTCGACTGGTCTAGTCAGGCTGTCCAGTGTTCGACTGGTCTAGTCAGGCAGTCCAGGCTGTTGGACTGGTCTAGTCAGGCTGTCCAGGCTGTTGGACTGGTCTAGTCAGGCTGTCCAGTGTTCGACTGGTCTAGTCGGGCAGTCCAGGCTGTTGGACTGGTCTAGTCAGGCTGTCCAGTGTTCGACTGGTCTAGTCGGGCAGTCCAGGCTGTTGGACTGGTCTAGTCAGGCTGTCCAGGCTGTTGGACTGGTCTAGTCAGGTTCGACTGGTCTAGTCAGGCTGTCCAGGCTGTTGGACTGGTCTAGTCAGGCTGTCCAGTGTTCGACTGGTCTAGTCAGCCTGTCCAGGCTGTTCGACTGGTCTAGTCAGGCAGTCCAGTGTTCGACTGGTCTAGTCAGGCTGTCCAGGCTGTTGGACTGGTGTAGTTAGGCTGTCCAGTGTTCGACTGGTCTAGTCAGGCAGTCCAGGCTGTTGGACTGGTCTAGTCAGGCTGTCCAGTGTTCGACTGGTCTAGTCAGGCTGTCCAGGCTGTCCAGGCTGTTGGACTGGTCTAGTCAGGCTGTCCAGTGTTCGACTGGTCTAGTCAGGCTGTCCAGTGTTCGACTGGTCTAGTCAGGCAGTCCAGGCTGTCGGACTGGTCTAGTCAGGCTGTCCAGGCTGTTGGACTGGTCTAGTCAGGCTGTCCAGGCTGTTGGACTGGTCTAGTCAGGCTGTCCAGTGTTCGACTGGTTTAGTCAGGCTGTCCAGTGTTCGACTGGTCTAGTCAGGCAGTCCAGGCTGTTGGACTGGTCTAGTCAGGCTGTCCAGTGTTCGACTGGTCTAGTCAGGCAGTCCAGGCTGTTGGACTGGTCTAGTCAGGCTGTCCAGGCTGTTGGACTGGTCTAGTCAGGCTGTCCAGTGTTCGACTGGTCTAGTCAGGCTGTCCAGGCTGTCCAGGCTGTTGGACTGGTCTAGTCAGGCTGTCCAGTGTTCGACTGGTCTAGTCAGGCAGTCCAGGCTGTCGGACTGGTCTAGTCAGGCTGTCCAGTGTTCGACTGGTTTAGTCAGGCTGTCCAGTGTTCGACTGGTCTAGTCAGGCAGTCCAGGCTGTTGGACTGGTCTAGTCAGGCTGTCCAGTGTTCGACTGGTCTAGTCAGGCAGTCCAGGCTGTTGGACTGGTCTAGTCAGGCTGTCCAGGCTGTTGGACTGGTCTAGTCAGGCTGTCCAGTGTTCGACTGGTCTAGTCAGGCTGTCCAGTGTTCGACTGGTCTAGTCAGGCTGTCCAGGCTGTTGGACTGGTCTAGTCAGGTTCGACTGGTCTAGTCAGGCTGTCCAGGCTGTTGGACTGGTCTAGTCAGGCTGTCCAGTGTTCGACTGGTCTAGTCAGCCTGTCCAGGCTGTTCGACTGGTCTAGTCAGGCTGTCCAGTGTTCGACTGGTCTAGTCAGGCTGTCCAGGCTGTTGGACTGGTGTAGTTAGGCTGTCCAGTGTTCGACTGGTCTAGTCAGGCAGTCCAGGCTGTTGGACTGGTCTAGTCAGGCTGTCCAGTGTTCGACTGGTCTAGTCAGGCTGTCCAGTGTTCGACTGGTCTAGTCAGGCTGTCCAGTGTTCGACTGGTCTAGTCAGGCAGTCCAGGCTGTTGGACTGGTCTAGTCAGGCTGTCCAGTGTTCGACTGGTCTAGTCGGGCAGTCCAGGCTGTTGGACTGGTCTAGTCAGGCTGTCCAGTGTTCGACTGGTCTAGTCAGGCTGTCCAGGCTGTTGGACTGGTCTAGTCAGGTTCGACTGGTCTAGTCGGGCAGTCCAGGCTGTTGGACTGGTCTAGTCAGGCTGTCCAGTGTTCGACTGGTCTAGTCAGGCTGTCCAGGCTGTTGGACTGGTCTAGTCAGGTTCGACTGGTCTAGTCAGGCTGTCCAGGCTGTTGGACTGGTCTAGTCAGGCTGTCCAGTGTTCGACTGGTCTAGTCAGGCTGTCCAGGCTGTTCGACTGGTCTAGTCAGGCTGTCCAGTGTTCGACTGGTCTAGTCAGGCTGTCCAGGCTGTTGGACTGGTGTAGTTAGGCTGTCCAGTGTTCGACTGGTCTAGTCAGGCAGTCCAGGCTGTTGGACTGGTCTAGTCAGGCTGTCCAGTGTTCGACTGGTCTAGTCAGGCTGTCCAGTGTTCGACTGGTCTAGTCAGGCTGTCCAGTGTTCGACTGGTCTAGTCAGGCAGTCCAGGCTGTTGGACTGGTCTAGTCAGGCTGTCCAGTGTTCGACTGGTCTAGTCGGGCAGTCCAGGCTGTTGGACTGGTCTAGTCAGGCTGTCCAGTGTTCGACTGGTCTAGTCAGGCTGTCCAGGCTGTTGGACTGGTCTAGTCAGGTTCGACTGGTCTAGTCAGGCTGTCCAGGCTGTTGGACTGGTCTAGTCAGGCTGTCCAGTGTTCGACTGGTCTAGTCAGCCTGTCCAGGCTGTTCGACTGGTCTAGTCAGGCTGTCCAGTGTTCGACTGGTCTAGTCAGGCTGTCCAGGCTGTTGGACTGGTGTAGTTAGGCTGTCCAGTGTTCGACTGGTCTAGTCAGGCAGTCCAGGCTGTTGGACTGGTCTAGTCAGGCTGTCCAGTGTTCGACTGGTCTAGTCAGGCTGTCCAGTGTTCGACTGGTCTAGTCAGGCTGTCCAGGCTGTCCAGGCTGTTGGACTGGTCTAGTCAGGCTGTCCAGTGTTCGACTGGTCTAGTCAGGCAGTCCAGGCTGTTGGACTGGTCTAGTCAGGCTGTCCAGGCTGTTGGACTGGTCTAGTCAGGCTGTCCAGTGTTCGACTGGTCTAGTCAGGCAGTCCAGGCTGTTGGACTGGTCTAGTCAGGCTGTCCAGGCTGTTGGACTGGTCTAGTCAGGCTGTCCAGTGTTCGACTGGTCTAGTCGGGCAGTCCAGGCTGTTGGACTGGTCTAGTCAGGCTGTCCAGTGTTCGACTGGTCTAGTCAGGCAGTCCAGGCTGTTGGACTGGTCTAGTCAGGCTGTCCAGGCTGTTGGACTGGTCTAGTCAGGTTCGACTGGTCTAGTCAGGCTGTCCAGGCTGTTGGACTGGTCTAGTCAGGCTGTCCAGTGTTCGACTGGTCTAGTCAGCCTGTCCAGGCTGTTCGACTGGTCTAGTCAGGCTGTCCAGTGTTCGACTGGTCTAGTCAGGCTGTCCAGGCTGTTGGACTGGTGTAGTTAGGCTGTCCAGTGTTCGACTGGTCTAGTCAGGCAGTCCAGGCTGTTGGACTGGTCTAGTCAGGCTGTCCAGTGTTCGACTGGTCTAGTCAGGCTGTCCAGTGTTCGACTGGTCTAGTCAGGCTGTCCAGGCTGTCCAGGCTGTTGGACTGGTCTAGTCAGGCTGTCCAGTGTTCGACTGGTCTAGTCAGGCTGTCCAGTGTTCGACTGGTCTAGTCAGGCAGTCCAGGCTGTCGGACTGGTCTAGTCAGGCTGTCCAGGCTGTTGGACTGGTCTAGTCAGGCTGTCCAGGCTGTTGGACTGGTCTAGTCAGGCTGTCCAGTGTTCGACTGGTTTAGTCAGGCTGTCCAGTGTTCGACTGGTCTAGTCAGGCAGTCCAGGCTGTTGGACTGGTCTAGTCAGGCTGTCCAGTGTTCGACTGGTCTAGTCAGGCAGTCCAGGCTGTTGGACTGGTCTAGTCAGGCTGTCCAGGCTGTTGGACTGGTCTAGTCAGGCTGTCCAGTGTTCGACTGGTCTAGTCAGGCTGTCCAGTGTTCGACTGGTCTAGTCAGGCTGTCCAGGCTGTTGGACTGGTCTAGTCAGGCTGTCCAGTGTTCGACTGGTCTAGTCAGGCTGTCCAGGCTGTTGGACTGGTCTAGTCAGGCTGTCCAGTGTTCGACTGGTCTAGTCAGGCTGTCCAGTGTTCGACTGGTCTAGTCAGGCAGTCCAGGCTGTTGGACTGGTCTAGTCAGGCTGTCCAGTGTTCGACTGGTCTAGTCAGGCAGTCCAGGCTGTTGGACTGGTCTAGTCAGGCTGTCCAGGCTGTTGGACTGGTCTAGTCAGGCTGTCCAGTGTTCGACTGGTCTAGTCAGGCTGTCCAGTGTTCGACTGGTCTAGTCAGGCTGTCCAGGCTGTTGGACTGGTCTAGTCAGGCTGTCCAGTGTTCGACTGGTCTAGTCAGGCAGTCCAGGCTGTTCGACTGGTCTAGTCAGGCTGTCCAGTGTTCGACTGGTCTAGTCAGGCTGTCCAGGCTGTTCGACTGGTCTAGTCAGGCTGTCCAGTGTTCGACTGGTCTAGTCAGGCTGTCCAGGCTGTTGGACTGGTCTAGTCAGGCTGTCCAGTGTTCGACTGGTCTAGTCAGGCAGTCCAGTGTTCGACTGGTCTAGTCAGGCAGTCCAGGCTGTTGGACTGGTCTAGTCAGGCTGTCCATGGTCTAGTCAGGCTGTCCAGGCTGTTGGACTGGTCTAGTCAGGCTGTCCAGTGTTCGACTGGTCTAGTCAGGCTGTCCAGTGTTCGACTGGTCTAGTCAGGCAGTCCAGGCTGTTGGACTGGTCTAGTCAGGCTGTCCAGTGTTCGACTGGTCTAGTCGGGCAGTCCAGGCTGTTGGACTGGTCTAGTCAGGCTGTCCAGTGTTCGACTGGTCTAGTCAGGCTGTCCAGGCTGTTGGACTGGTCTAGTCAGGTTCGACTGGTCTAGTCAGGCTGTCCAGGCTGTTGGACTGGTCTAGTCAGGCTGTCCAGTGTTCGACTGGTCTAGTCAGGCTGTCCAGGCTGTTCGACTGGTCTAGTCAGGCTGTCCAGTGTTCGACTGGTCTAGTCAGGCTGTCCAGGCTGTTGGACTGGTGTAGTTAGGCTGTCCAGTGTTCGACTGGTCTAGTCAGGCAGTCCAGGCTGTTGGACTGGTCTAGTCAGGCTGTCCAGTGTTCGACTGGTCTAGTCAGGCTGTCCAGTGTTCGACTGGTCTAGTCAGGCTGTCCAGGCTGTCCAGGCTGTTGGACTGGTCTAGTCAGGCTGTCCAGTGTTCGACTGGTCTAGTCAGGCTGTCCAGTGTTCGACTGGTCTAGTCAGGCAGTCCAGGCTGTTGGACTGGTCTAGTCAGGCTGTCCAGGCTGTTGGACTGGTCTAGTCAGGCTGTCCAGGCTGTTGGACTGGTCTAGTCAGGCTGTCCAGTGTTCGACTGGTCTAGTCAGGCTGTCCAGTGTTCGACTGGTCTAGTCAGGCAGTCCAGGCTGTTGGACTGGTCTAGTCAGGCTGTCCAGTGTTCGACTGGTCTAGTCAGGCAGTCCAGGCTGTTGGACTGGTCTAGTCAGGCTGTCCAGGCTGTTGGACTGGTCTAGTCAGGCTGTCCAGTGTTCGACTGGTCTAGTCAGGCTGTCCAGGCTGTCCAGGCTGTTGGACTGGTCTAGTCAGGCTGTCCAGTGTTCGACTGGTCTAGTCAGGCAGTCCAGGCTGTTGGACTGGTCTAGTCAGGCTGTCCAGTGTTCGACTGGTTTAGTCAGGCTGTCCAGTGTTCGACTGGTCTAGTCAGGCAGTCCAGGCTGTTGGACTGGTCTAGTCAGGCTGTCCAGTGTTCGACTGGTCTAGTCAGGCAGTCCAGGCTGTTGGACTGGTCTAGTCAGGCTGTCCAGGCTGTTGGACTGGTCTAGTCAGGCTGTCCAGTGTTCGACTGGTTTAGTCAGGCTGTCCAGTGTTCGACTGGTCTAGTCAGGCTGTCCAGGCTGTTGGACTGGTCTAGTCAGGCTGTCCAGTGTTCGACTGGTCTAGTCAGGCAGTCCAGGCTGTTCGACTGGTCTAGTCAGGCTGTCCAGTGTTCGACTGGTCTAGTCAGGCTGTCCAGGCTGTTCGACTGGTCTAGTCAGGCTGTCCAGTGTTCGACTGGTCTAGTCAGGCTGTCCAGGCTGTTGGACTGGTCTAGTCAGGCTGTCCAGTGTTCGACTGGTCTAGTCAGGCTGTCCAGTGTTCGACTGGTCTAGTCAGGCAGTCCAGGCTGTTGGACTGGTCTAGTCAGGCTGTCCATGGTCTAGTCAGGCTGTCCAGGCTGTTGGACTGGTCTAGTCAGGCTGTCCAGTGTTCGACTGGTCTAGTCAGGCTGTCCAGTGTTCGACTGGTCTAGTCAGGCAGTCCAGGCTGTTGGACTGGTCTAGTCAGGCTGTCCAGTGTTCGACTGGTCTAGTCGGGCAGTCCAGGCTGTTGGACTGGTCTAGTCAGGCTGTCCAGTGTTCGACTGGTCTAGTCAGGCTGTCCAGGCTGTTGGACTGGTCTAGTCAGGTTCGACTGGTCTAGTCAGGCTGTCCAGGCTGTTGGACTGGTCTAGTCAGGCTGTCCAGTGTTCGACTGGTCTAGTCAGGCTGTCCAGGCTGTTCGACTGGTCTAGTCAGGCTGTCCAGTGTTCGACTGGTCTAGTCAGGCTGTCCAGGCTGTTGGACTGGTGTAGTTAGGCTGTCCAGTGTTCGACTGGTCTAGTCAGGCAGTCCAGGCTGTTGGACTGGTCTAGTCAGGCTGTCCAGTGTTCGACTGGTCTAGTCAGGCTGTCCAGTGTTCGACTGGTCTAGTCAGGCTGTCCAGTGTTCGACTGGTCTAGTCAGGCAGTCCAGGCTGTTGGACTGGTCTAGTCAGGCTGTCCAGTGTTCGACTGGTCTAGTCGGGCAGTCCAGGCTGTTGGACTGGTCTAGTCAGGCTGTCCAGTGTTCGACTGGTCTAGTCAGGCTGTCCAGGCTGTTGGACTGGTCTAGTCAGGTTCGACTGGTCTAGTCAGGCTGTCCAGGCTGTTGGACTGGTCTAGTCAGGCTGTCCAGTGTTCGACTGGTCTAGTCAGGCTGTCCAGGCTGTTCGACTGGTCTAGTCAGGCTGTCCAGTGTTCGACTGGTCTAGTCAGGCTGTCCAGGCTGTTGGACTGGTGTAGTTAGGCTGTCCAGTGTTCGACTGGTCTAGTCAGGCAGTCCAGGCTGTTGGACTGGTCTAGTCAGGCTGTCCAGTGTTCGACTGGTCTAGTCAGGCTGTCCAGTGTTCGACTGGTCTAGTCAGGCTGTCCAGGCTGTCCAGGCTGTTGGACTGGTCTAGTCAGGCTGTCCAGTGTTCGACTGGTCTAGTCAGGCAGTCCAGGCTGTTGGACTGGTCTAGTCAGGCTGTCCAGGCTGTTGGACTGGTCTAGTCAGGCTGTCCAGTGTTCGACTGGTCTAGTCAGGCTGTCCAGTGTTCGACTGGTCTAGTCAGGCAGTCCAGGCTGTTGGACTGGTCTAGTCAGGCTGTCCAGTGTTCGACTGGTCTAGTCAGGCAGTCCAGGCTGTTGGACTGGTCTAGTCAGGCTGTCCAGGCTGTTGGACTGGTCTAGTCAGGCTGTCCAGTGTTCGACTGGTCTAGTCAGGCAGTCCAGGCTGTTGGACTGGTCTAGTCAGGCTGTCCAGGCTGTTGGACTGGTCTAGTCAGGCTGTCCAGGCTGTTGGACTGGTCTAGTCAGGCTGTCCAGTGTTCGACTGGTCTAGTCAGGCTGTCCAGTGTTCGACTGGTCTAGTCAGGCAGTCCAGGCTGTTGGACTGGTCTAGTCAGGCTGTCCAGGCTGTTCGACTGGTCTAGTCAGGCTGTCCAGTGTTCGACTGGTCTAGTCAGGCTGTCCAGGCTGTTCGACTGGTCTAGTCAGGCTGTCCAGTGTTCGACTGGTCTAGTCAGGCTGTCCAGGCTGTTGGACTGGTCTAGTCAGGCTGTCCAGTGTTCGACTGGTCTAGTCAGGCTGTCCAGTGTTCGACTGGTCTAGTCAGGCTGTCCAGGCTGTTGGACTGGTCTAGTCAGGCTGTCCAGTGTTCGACTGGTCTAGTCAGGCTGTCCAGTGTTCGACTGGTCTAGTCAGGCTGTCCAGGCTGTCCAGGCTGTTGGACTGGTCTAGTCAGGCTGTCCAGTGTTCGACTGGTCTAGTCAGGCAGTCCAGGCTGTTGGACTGGTCTAGTCAGGCTGTCCAGGCTGTTGGACTGGTCTAGTCAGGCTGTCCAGGCTGTTGGACTGGTCTAGTCAGGCTGTCCAGTGTTCGACTGGTCTAGTCAGGCTGTCCAGTGTTCGACTGGTCTAGTCAGGCAGTCCAGGCTGTTGGACTGGTCTAGTCAGGCTGTCCAGTGTTCGACTGGTCTAGTCAGGCAGTCCAGGCTGTTGGACTGGTCTAGTCAGGCTGTCCAGGCTGTTCGACTGGTCTAGTCAGGCTGTCCAGTGTTCGACTGGTCTAGTCAGGCTGTCCAGGCTGTTCGACTGGTCTAGTCAGGCTGTCCAGTGTTCGACTGGTCTAGTCAGGCTGTCCAGGCTGTTGGACTGGTCTAGTCAGGCTGTCCAGTGTTCGACTGGTCTAGTCAGGCTGTCCAGTGTTCGACTGGTCTAGTCAGGCAGTCCAGGCTGTTGGACTGGTCTAGTCAGGCTGTCCAGGCTGTTGGACTGGTCTAGTCAGGCTGTCCAGTGTTCGACTGGTCTAGTCAGCCTCTCCAGGCTGTTCAACTGGTCTAGTCAGGCTGTCCAGTGTTCGACTGGTCTAGTCAGGCAGTCCAGGCTGTTGGACTGGTCTAGTCAGGCTGTCCAGGCTGTTGGACTGGTCTAGTCAGGCTGTCCAGTGTTCGACTGGTCTAGTCAGCCTCTCCAGGCTGTTCAACTGGTCTAGTCAGGCTGTCCAGTGTTCGACTGGTCTAGTCAGGCAGTCCAGGCTGTTGGACTGGTCTAGTCAGGCTGTCCAGGCTGTTGGACTGGTCTAGTCCGGCTGTCCAGTGTTCGACTGGTCTAGTCAGCCTCTCCAGGCTGTTCAACTGGTCTAGTCAGGCTGTCCAGTGTTCGACTGGTCTAGTCAGGCTGTCCAGGCTGTTCGACTGGTCTAGTCAGGCTGTCCAGTGTTCGACTGGTCTAGTCAGGCTGTCCAGGCTAGTTAGACTCACGAGAAAATAAACCAATACATACCCCACACAACAGGTTGAGGCCTGCACGTACTACAACGACGCAAAGAGGCTGGGAACCATCTCGGAGGGACTGGTATGCAAGATCTTCGGCAGTCAGGGGGGAGGGAACGGCTTCTTCGATGGAACTGGGGCAAGAAGACGAGAACCATTTGCAGCGACGTTAACAGCACCCGTTCTGTTTCATGCTGTCACGAGGGTTACCGACCGCAGTGGACCTGGGCGCGGCGCCCAGCAGAACTGGTAGCGCAGTTTTTGCAACAGGCTACTGTGTTGCTTGTATCCTGCAGCTGCCTTCACTGCCGGTGCCGCTAGCTCACTCACACACCTGACTACGTCCCACCGGCGGTGTCAACAGTTATTGCGACCATTACTGCGAAGACTGTGCCAAAGGCTGCGGCCTAGGTTGTACCTCGCTTGTCCCGAACCATGTTAGCTACACACTGAACAAGCTTTCATCATCAGCGCGCGCTTACCATTTCTTCAGCAGCTTTAGTCACCGTAGGAAATGAGAGCGCGTTCAAAACAAGTCGGGTTTGCGGCAACAGGCAACAACGGCACACGCGCACATGCATAACCACTAGCGCAAGTGAGATCGGCATACCAATTTCCGATCCGATACCGTTCCGAAACCCTTGCAGCAATGGCCACCGGGAGACTCTGAAATACCGGATCCTCAAGCGAAGATGCACTCTAAAACAAACTCTACAATCCACAGGGCGAGGCTATGGTTGGCCTCACCATGGACCACCCGGGCCTGGTCAAGTTCGCAGCTCGCTCCGAGTAGGAATTTTGACGCCGCCGTCTTCTTCTCCCTCCTTCAAGTTGGCGTCCAAACGTTTCCAGGAAGGGTGGACCTATTGTCAGAGAAGGTTGTTGTCGGCGTGAGCGACTGCAACACAAACACACACACATCATGGTTATTGTATGTCTTTGACCAATACTGTGAGGACTCATATCCAGGATATTGGGCCCCTGACGAGTAGAACCACTCCCTTCCCGACCCTTGGCAAACGCGTTCAGCTCACGGAAGCTAGCATCTCTTCCTAGCACGTTTTTCCTTTTGCGCCGACCCAGCTCCCTTTTCTTATGGAAAGACCCCCACTCGAGGCGCAACCGACACCTGGATGCCTGGAACTTGACACTCACACTGTGTCTCAACTCACCCGACATATTCGGGCCCAGCACCTTGCCACACCAGAGACCTACCGCGTCATCTTTCTCTAGCTCGTCGTCTATCTCTTTTTTTGTGTTCCCGCCAACCCCCTTTTCCTTTGACCAACCTCCTGTCGCCCACCGTGCATTTCCTTGCTCTCTACTAGAAGTTTGCTCACCACGTACAGGAGGTGCAGATGATAAGTACACAGAATTGTACTTTCCAAACGAAGACGTACAGTTTGCCACATTTCAAGCACACTCTTGCAGGGATGCTAGGCACAGTCTGACTACGCCAACGAATGACGGCACCGAGTGCACGATACTTTAAGTGTGGCTTGTTGGTACTTGTCATAAGATGTACGCGGAGCTTACCTGATCAGCCGAGTAGCACCTTGCATGCATGCAGTGGTCGCTGACACTTCCTCCTTCCACTCACAGACCCGACTCCTTCCTGTCGCTCTCTTCACTTCTCTTTGCACGCTTGAAGATTCTGCCGACCTTTGCCAGGCTCAGACCGCCCTTTCTGTCTCGGTTTGAGCCTGGTTCTGTTCAGAAGTCAGGGAAACGAGATTTGCTCCCTCGCCTTAGGATTGTCAAGCCATATCTTGGCATTTGGAAGCACATCTTGCCAGTAGTCCTGCCTGAACTTCGCCCCCCAAGAAGAAGAACGGCGCTTGCCGTCGTTGGAGGAGAAAAAAAAAAAAAAAAACGACGGTAACACAAAAAACGTACCACATTTGCTGTGTGTGTCGCGCTTCGACTTGTTTTGTTCCCCTCTCTGTAGGCCGGTCCCTATCGCCTGGTGCTGCGTAGAATTGCCTGCCACTGTCTTTCAGGGTCTGTGGGCATATCAGGAGGGGATGGACCGGCTTACTCACTGTGGCGGCAGAAATAAGCGGAGCGCTGACACGGCAACCCCGTGCAGTGCAATTCCTGCTGCTGGTGCACAGTGGCGCCAATACATGCGCTTGCGGTACTTCTGCGGTCAACATGCCGCGCAACCGCTGGCAGGTGAGCGCGTTGGGTTTGGCACAATGTAGCGCCCCGCCCTCCCAACAACGCTTTTTTTTTTGTATAAACACCTGCTTTGTAGGAAATGCTCGAGGAGACTGCCAGTTGCGATAGATCAAAGGAGGTAAATGTGCTGTAGCCCACACGAAACACAGGTAAATCTGGGTTTCGTGGCGGGCGTAAGCGTTCAACAAAAAAGACCCACTTTGTAGTTGTATTGTTTTCTCCCCCTCTAGCCTCCTTCGAAATGAGCACAAGGCAGTCCCTCGAGTATTTTTTAATGCCTGCGCGAGGTTCCTTTCTTTTGCCTTTCCCCCCCCCCCCCCCCCCCCCCCCCCCCTCGGCGCTCTTGTTGCAGAACCAGTTGCTCTTTTCGTGGCATCGGCACACCTCTTCGGACACCGGACATCAAAGTTCTCACCTCGAAAAGGTGCGCGCCTGCCGCGTGTGAGAAAGCCGTTGCGGCTAAGGGCGGAGACTCCCGCTGTTGTCTGCGCGTGGCATGGCGAAAAGAACGTAAGGGAAGGGAAAGTAAAATCGGAAAATAATGGTAGAAAGCAATCGAAAATGAACGAAAAAGAAGCCAGCGGAGCCCCTCTGCCTCTGTTTTTCTCCCTTCCATTCGGAGGGCAAAGCAGCTACGTCGAGTATTCTGAGCTGGCAGGGGCGTATGGCCACGTCCGGCTCATCACAGCCAGGCGCAGCGCCAAAACTCTCGAGCTGGGTCGAGGCCTTCCACTGAATGGGTGGTACCGACGGTCCTTTCCCACCTCGTTACGGTTCCCTGCACATATGGATGGAGCCTTTTGAACCTTGCTTCAGCTTCGGAGGGCCGGAGATCAACGTGTGCATGGTTACGGTGGGGAGCTAAATCGCAGGCAAGCACACAGCAATGCCGCGGTGGCAACGAAGAAAATGGAACACACCCGCCTTCCAGCCTTGGCCTCCTCACCCGCAACCACTTGCCACCGATCACGGTCAAGGTTCCCACCCCATCGATCCGCCTCAGGAAGGTGCCTATTACGAGTTTTCTCTCCCTCCCACCTTTCCCCCCCTCGCACCCTGCATCTTTTTTTCCTTTCTTTTTTTCCTTTTTCGTTTTGCATCAAAAGTAGGCGTTCCATCTTTCTTTTTGAAGAAGAAAAAATCAAAGAAGGTTTTCCATCACGCAAAGGGAAGGGAGGGGGGAAAGCAGAAACCAGACGGACGAAAAGAAGAAGAGGGAGGAAGGAGGGTATTGAGCCAGTCCACCCCTATTTCTCGGAAGTTCATCGAACTGCCTGTTGTTTATCACAGTCTATCAGCAGTCTATTACAGGCTAGCGCAGGCTATCGTAGGCTAACCGGGCGGTTATAGTCCATCAGCAGTCTATCAGTTATAGGGTTTGCAGTTATAGTCCATCAGCAGTCTATCAGTTATAGGGTTTGCAGTTATAGTCCATCAGCAGTCTATCAGTTATAGGGTTTGCAGTTATAGTCCATCAGCAGTCTATCAGTTATAGGGTTTGCAGTATAGGCCATCAGCGGTCTATCAACCGGAGGTGGACCGGCTTCAGATATATGAAGTGAAAGACGAGAATACGTTGCGGAAACCGTGGTGGCAACATCCCCCCCATCATGCTTGTTTCCCGGTTCCGAACCACACGTTCCCCATTTTTGCTGCTCTTTGTGCGCACCATGCGACCGGAGTGGAGCAGTGCAAAGAAAAAGCGCAAGCAAGTCGCGCCAAGAAGGACACAGGACACGGGCACTATCCGTTGGCCACTCTAAGTAGAAAGCTGGTGTCTAGTGTGAGTCTGGAACCCAGGAATGGAATGTGCTGGCGAGTTCGAGTCTGCTTGCTCTCCCCTCATGCTGCAAGCCTGGCAACGGCTTTCGGATTGTAAGAATCGAATTCCGCTAGAATGCAGAGAACCTGTAGGATGGTCTGCGTTAGTCTCAGGTTGCCCTCTGCATTCGCACCGTGTTGTGCTTCCTGGACCGGTTGCTCTCCTCACGCTGCAAGCCTGTTGGCGCAAAAGGCCAACAAAAGGTCTCGGCGAGCCAGGACACGAGAAAAGACGGTTACCCGGCACCAAGATGACAGACCACTACCCTGCTACGACGTCATGCTAAGGGCTGCTCGGTCCTAAACTCGCGGACACGATTGGAATCACAAGAAGTCCATGCCGTGCCCCGCGATCTCCACATGTACTCAAAAAGTATCCCGACCTACGAGAAAGTGCATGCGAATCCGTGCAGCTGTGAAAGTGTACTGAGAGTCTTGGGTTCTGCTGGGTGCGGGCACACGCGGATTGTGAAGACCCACCTCAACCCAAACCTTGCTCGAGTCGGTTCGGCGTGCCGGAGTAGACGGACCAGACACAGAAACTTCTCGATAAACAGAAGCGACAGGAGGGGAGGAAAAGAAAACGAAAAACGCACCGTCGAAAAAAAAAAAAAAAAAAAAAAAACAAGTAAACGAATCCAAAAAAACACACCCGGGGGGCTCCAATTCCAGCGTGGAACTGGCCACGTTCGTCTTGGTGTCGTCCTGTTCGGGCTTCGGGCCCTCTCGATCGGGACGCGGAGAGTTCGGCCGGCGGGGTGGGAGGCGGCATGTCTGTCATGAAGCGGTATGAGTGCACGACGACGAGCAACGCGCATCGCATCCGGAATGCGCCGTCTTTGAACGGGGCGGTTATCGGAGTGATCCAGCAGGGCCAGGTCGTGTTGTGCAACGAAGAGCGGACGACCCCCGACGGGCAGCTGTGGATCCGGGTCCAAGATGAGGTGGCCGGTTGGTCCGTCGCCAGCAGCAAGGGCACCACCTTTCTGACGGAGGTCCACGCCCCGCCGACATCGGCGGCACCCGCCCTGCAGTGCCGCCACCCGCGGCTCGATTTCAGCGACGACGGAGCGCCGCAGGCTGCGCCAACCGAGCCAACCAACCAAACCCCCTCCTTAGAAAGCACCGCCAGCACAGCCCCTCAGTACAACGCCTCCGCCGGCAGCATAGATCGCGCGCACAGCTTCAACGCGAGAGAACCCGCCGAAGGTGTCGTGCCCGCAGCACCGTCCGCCACCTCGCCTTCGCCCCACCACCTTCCTGAGCACACCAGCGAGCTTCGTGCCACCGACAGTTGGATGGACCTCGTTTCCCAGCCCAGTGACGGCAGCGCGGGCGCAAAACGCGCCGCAGGTTCCGCCGATGCCGCCCAGCCGGCTCCAGCCAGGGCCCCAGTCGCAGATGTTGCGGCGGCCCCGTTGGCGGTGCCGCAAGCAGGGGGTGTAGAAGTCGCGGCGGCGGCGGCGGCGGCGGCGGCAACCTACCAATCAGAAGCAGCGGGATCCAGCACAACTGCAGCGTCTCCAACGGCAGCATCTCCAACGGCAGCATCTCCAACGGCAACAGCAACAACAATAGCAGCAGCAGCAGTAACAGCATCAACAACGCCAGCAACAACAACAGCAGCAGCTGGTGTCGGAGCCGCAACGAGCACACCCACACCGGCTCCGACAGCAACGGCAGCTGCGGGGTTGCACGGCGAGTTGGCAGCCGGCGTGGGCCATCGCCAACCCGCTGCCAGCACACCGCCCTACCACCACCACCACCACGAACAACAACAACAACAACAACAACAGCAACCTGAGCTGCCGCCGCGCGCGGAGAGGTGCGAGCGTCGTGCTTCTTTGGCCACTGCCACCGAAGGCCGCTCGCTGTCCCCTGCTTCGTGTAGAAGTAAGCCCGTCGAAGGGCAGCCGTCGCCGCCGCCCCGCCAGGAGGCCCCCGCCGCCCCCGCCGCCGCCGCCGCATCCTCTGCCGCCCACGCCGAGTCGACCGCGAAGTGCCAGAACCCGGCCACCCCGCCACCACCGCACACACAGGCAGGCGCGAGAACAGGAGGTGCGGCGAGCACCGCTGCGAACGCAGCCGCGTCCTTCCCCGCTCCGCCGTCCACCACACACACGGCGGAGCCGCCCACGAAACGGATCCGCAGGTCGCCGACGGACGACGGCCCCGTGTCGGACCCGCAAGACCTGAACCGGCAACAGCAGCAAAATGCGCGTCGGCAGCATGTGACGCAGCCCGGCCAGCAGCAAAAGGCGCACGAAAATGCGCACGGGCAACACGTCCAGCGGCCGGGCCAGCAGCAAAACGGCCATCAGCATGGCCAGCGACAAGGCCAACCGCAAAATGTGCAGCGGCAGCACGTCCAGCAGCAAGGCCAAGGGCAAAAGCCGCAGCAGCAGCAGCAGCAGCAACACGTCGAGCAGCAAACGGGGCAACCGCAGCAGGAGGTCCAGCAGCAGCCGGGCGACGGCCGCGCGTGCCGAACGAAGCGCACGAGGAGCGCCGCCGCCGCCGGCGGCGGCGGAGAAAAAAAAGAGAGCGGCAACCAGGACGAAAAGGGGGCCGCCGCGCCGAAGAAGCCGAAGCGGGCGCCCGCCCAGCAGCAGCTGCCGGCGGGGCCCTCCTCCTCCTCCTCTTCCTCCTTGTTGTTGTCGTCGTCGTCGTCTCCTTCGGTCAACTCCGAAGCCGGGTTGCGCGAGTTTGCGACGGACGCGAAGCGGCTCGAATCACGGCTGCCGGAGGCGCTCGCTTTGGTCAAGTCGGTCTGCTCCCGGCAGACCTCCCGCGGCGGAGCGCCGGCTTCGCAGCCGGCGGCTGGGTTCACGGATGCGAACGCAGAGGTTGCGACAGGGGGTGTGACAGGGGTTGCAACAAGGGTTGCAACAGGGGTTGTGACAGGGGTTGCAACAAGGGTTGCAACAGGGGTTGTGACAGGGGTTGCAACAAGGGTTGCAACAGGGGTTGTGA
The DNA here is from genome assembly GCA_030068145.1 of Diplonema papillatum. NCBI lineage: Eukaryota > Euglenozoa > Diplonemea > Diplonemida > Diplonemidae > Diplonema > Diplonema papillatum. The sequence continues at coordinate 76,246 of JAPJBO010000484.1, read as the reverse complement.
CAGGGGTTGCACCCGAAAACGCGCCCGTGACCGAGTCGGAGGTGCGGGACTGCACCGCGATCGTGCTGAAGTCGGCCCGTTCTGCGACGCCCCGCACAGTGGGCGCCGTGTGCGCCGCCGCCGCCCGCTTCCTGAACGCATTCCCCGCCGCCGTCGACGGCGCCGCCGCGGTCGGCGTCCTCGCGGCGCTGCTGCCCGCGATGCACTTCGGCTCGCCCGCCGACAAGCAGAAGGCCGCCCACCCGGCCGCCAAGAAGCGGACGCCGCCCCCCACTCCCGCCACCCCCGCCACCCCCGCCACCCCCGCCGCCAGCGGCGGCGGGGCCCCGCCGCAAGCCGGGCTGCTGACCCACGGCACCGTGTGCGTCATGGAGTGCTTTTCGAGCGTGCTCAGCACCCGGCTGATCACGCTGCCGGACGGCGCTGGACCCGTGCAGCCGCGCTGCCGGGCCACGCTGGACCTCGAGCTCCTCGAAGCGTGCCTGGACGCCGTCTTCGACAGGTTCGCCCCCGCGAAGAAAGCGTCGCCGGTGCCCTGTGGCCCGGGGAGCGGCATCCCAAGCCCCCACCACCTCGCCGCCGCCCTCGTCGCCGTCGCGGCGGCCGCCGCGCCCGCGGCCCCGTTCTCGCCGGAGCTCCTCTGCACCGGCTCCACCCACGCTCTCCTCCTCACGCAGCAGCAGCAGCAACCTCCCCGGCAGTCGCCGAAGAAGAAGCAGCAGCAGCACCCGCCGCCGAAGCCCGTCAAAAAATCCCCCCCGCCGCCGACGGCGAAGCCGGGCGACCTCGCGCTCGACGCCGTCTCCGTCCCTCAAAACGTCGCAAAAATGCTCAAAAGGCACTTTTCCGTCGACGGCGGCGACGAAAAAACGGCGGGGGAAGATGAAAACGACGACGAGGAGGAGGAGGAAGACGAAGGCACCGACTCGTCCGAGGGCTCCGAAAGCGACGAAACCGAAGAAGGCGAGGAGCAAGAAGAAGAAGACGAAGAAGAAGGAGACGAAGAAGGGTCGTCCAACGACGGCCCGGGGGCGAAGAAGCTCCGGAGGAAGCCGCGGGCCTCGCTGGCCGTGTCGCCGACGCAGCACCTGGCCCGGCTGTCGGCGGAGTTGACGTCGTCTATCGTAGAAGCCCTGCTCCAGCGGTTCGTCGAAGGGCCGGCGCCCAACCCGAATGCCGTCAGCCAAGTGGCCGGCGAGCTCATCATGCTGCTTTGCACCGAAAACCAGCCCTGGGTCAACGGTTTGGTCACGCAGCTGGTCGCCCAGCTGATCTCCAGGTACCTGAAGCCGCACGCCGACGCGGGGCCGACCGCCGGCGGGAAGGCGGACCACTTCGCGAAGGGGATGGCGCTTTCCGTCGAAGTCCTCGGCAAGGTCTCCCAGCACGCGAAGCTGCTCTCCGCCGCCGCCAGCGCGATATCCAGCGACGGGGGCGCGCGTTGCACGCAACGGGACGGCGGCGCCGGCGGCGCCCAAGACGAGGCAGCCGGCGTGCCTCCTCTCATGCGGTACGCGTACCCCGTCGCAATCCCGACGTTCTCGACCGTGTCGGCCGCGATTCTCGAAGAAATGGACGGCACCCACCGCGACCTCGCCAGCCTCCCCCCTCAAACCCTGGCCCGCGTCATGACCGACGTGTTGGGCATCCCTTGGGCACCCCTCGCGCCGCCCTCCGGTGCAGGTGCGGCTGCTGCCGACCAGAGCCGGGACTCCGCGCGTCTGACGGTGGCGCTCCGGCAGGTCCTGGGCGTGCTGAAGGAGTTGGGCGGGCAGAAGGCGGACGGGGGCGTCGCGGCGGCGCTCGGCGGGAAGACGAAGGCGGAGCTCGTCGCGCTGGTGAAGGCGCGGCCGGGCCACTTCGGGATCAAGAACTTCGCGGCGCTGAAGAAGGACGACCTGCGGGCCGCGGTCGAGGCGGCGCGCGCGGCGGCGGAGGAGAAGGACAAGCAGCGGGCCGCGAAGAAGGGCTCCAACCCGCTGCTCAACGGCGCCGCCGGCAGGGACTGGGCGGCGCTCGAAAGGGTGTACGAGGATCTGCTCGCCGCCGCAGTGCGCGCCGGGGCCGGGTGGGGCGGGGCGCTCGTCCTGTCGTGGGCGGACGCGTTCGCTAGGCACGCGGACGCCGTCCTGCACAACGACGCCTTCGAAACCACCCGCGGCAAGGCAGCTCGAAAAAAGCCGCTCGGCACGCCGCAGGCCGCGGCCGCCAGGACCCGTAGCCTGACCCGGCCCGAATCGGACCTCATCCACTTCACGAAGCGGCACAAGGAAGCGTACTTCGAGGCGCTACTCCTCCACCGCCCGAGCCAGCACCCCCCTGGAGCCCCCCAGCCGGCCGCGCTCCCGGCGCCCGTCCGCGACGCGTTCACGGTGCTGCTCGCGAAGCGGGACAAAACGATCGTTTCGTACTACCGCGCGATGGCCAGCCAGCTGGTGGCGCTGTTCTCGGACGACAAGGTGCCGCCGGCGGTGCGGAAGAAGCTCTCCGCGCAGGTGAAGGAGCTGCTCGAGGTAGACCCGGCGCTCATCCAGGACGTGTGGCCGATCATCGGGCAAGGCCTCACAGACGCGGCGCTGTCCACATCAGCACACGGTGTGTTGCTCCCGTTTTTCTGTTCTGCACCAACAGCAGCATCAGTCTGCGGCCGATGGGACTGCCTTTTTAACTCGGCCAATCAGTCCACCCCTATTTCCTGGAAGTGCATCGAACTGCCTGCTGCTGTCTAGCAACAGGCGGCTATCACACGGCGATTACAGTAAGCAAACGCATGAAGCACGGCACGGTAGTCACCTGATGACTAATGTGCAGGCCATCACTACTGATATCATGCATTCCAACCTCAACGATTATAGTCCACCGCAGTCTATCGCCCGAGGGAAACCACGATACGAGTTCTCGAAAGCAGAAACCGGGGTTTATAGCGTTCTAGTATCGGGATCCACTGTTTTTGTCACGACATTTCACGCAGTTCTTGCTGTCCCCCCCCGCAGGGACAGAATGGGGGCGTATTGGCCTTGCTTCACAACGCAATTCAGGACAAAGAGTCCGTTTCTGGGTATGAAACCCTGGTGTCCATCCAACGGAACCCCCTCCCCTGCTTTGTGAAATGCTTGAGGAGACTGCCAGTTGCGATAGATCAAAGGAGGTAAATGTGCTGTAGCCCACACGAAGCACAGGGAAATCTGGGTTTAGTGGCGGGCGTACGCGTTCAACAACGCATTGTTGTCGTAGTTGACAGTGTGAGTTCCGCTTGTGCGCACAAATAAAAGAAACCGCCACACTTATTTTGACCGTGGACACTGCACATTGTGGGTTGCTCTGTGACGTATTGTAGTGTGGTACTCATTTGCATGCAAATGACTCCCCACGAACGCAACAAGAAGACGACGTGTTGTGAATTCCTCTGCAGGCGCTGACAAGTCTGGCACCAGCATCTCTGCGACGGATGCGATGCTCGACGTCCTGCTGCTGGTCCTCAACAAGCTGAGTGTGCTTGAAGCGTGCCTCGACAGCATGCCCCAGTCACAAGGCACGCCGAAGAAGCAGCGAGACTCGTACGGCTCCGCAGTCGACGGCAGCAAGAAGATGAGCGCCATGGTCCGCAAGATGCTCAACCTCCTCGTCGGCCTCCTGGACAGCCCGCCGTGCACGCGGTCCATGCCGTTGGCGCGGAAGGTCCTCACGTCGATTGACACGATCCTGTCCGCCTCCCACGTTCCGCAGCAAACAAGGACACGCCTTGCTTCTCAGCTCTTCAGGTATGCTTGTTTGCAAACCACGCGTACCGCGGGGGAACGAGCTTCTTCGCGAGTTAGGGGGGGGGGACGCGGCGACTGGCTGACTCATTAGTTCTGACCATTTTCGCGCACGCATCCACACACAGACCCGCTGCGCATCGTGTAAAAGAAAACGGCTGCTCAAGAAAGGGCTGTCCCAGGGGATTCGCGCCACCTACCCGTGAAATCGAGTCTCGGAACACGATTCAAAACTGTGACCCAGGTGGCGACTGCCGACCATGGCTTGCACCAGGAGTTTGGAACCGTTAGTCAGGCGAAGCTCATTGCACAGAGAGAGCTTGTCACATCACCTCGGGTGTAATATGCCCTTCGTGAAAAGGCACGGGGCTGCAGAAGTCTTGAGCGGATGGAGGAGCTGACAACCCCCAACGCTCCTGAAGATCCCCGCCCACCCGCCTTTGGAGAGGAATCACAGGACCCAGAAGCAGCCTGTCGGACACTCAAAAGCGACTGGTGAGAGCGACAAGTGGGCAACCCTTCGCTGCAGACGTTGCCTACTCAGAGCCATGAGCTCTAACACACTCACCCCCCGAAGATGGAAACTTCTTCCATTCTCATGTAAAAAACTGTCAAATTGTCAAAAACTGTTGTGCTGCCACACAAAGAAAAAGTCCTTGCGGGATGTCTGTGTGCGTGTGTTAAAGCTCAGTTGTGGGTAATTCCTGCGCAGAATATAGCCCACTCGTGGTGATTACCCATTGTGCGGAGCTTTGTCTGGCACGGGCGTTTTGCCTCATGGTTTACGTGTTCTGGTCACAGCATCTTTCCGCCCCCAAGGGCTGTCCTCGTGAACCGACCCCTTAGCCCTTACGCTACGCGTAGGTTTAATGACACTGGAGAAGAAGAACGGCGGTCTTTGCCCGCAGCTGCGGGAGATCCTGAAGCGGCTGGCAGCAAGGTCCTGATGGCAGAAGGAGGTGAAGGGCAGGAGGAGGAGGGCAGAAGGCGGGGATGCTGAGGCAGGATAGCATTGGGCATTGTACGTGTCGAGAGCCGGGGAAAGGAGTTGTAAAGATAGACCTCAAAAAGACCTTTAATCTCGTGGTCCTGGCATCGAGGACTGCCCCTTTGAAAGCTGAAGAATGAATGGAATGCATCAATCTAGGCTTGACACGATACAATCTCTGGTATCGGGGAATCTCTGATCCGTCAGATTTTCTCGGTCCAGTCTCAGGGTAAATGAATTATTAACAGTAGGTCTGCAGACGGCTCATTCAACCACGTACCGGAACGGCCTGGCGCTCTCAGTCATCTTCCCGGCTGCCAGGCAGCCGACCGCCGCCAGGGGCTCTGCCAGCCGGGCATGTCGGGCCAAGCAGGTCGAGCAGGTGCTGTGCAGTCAGGTCTGACGGCCTCGCCGCAGTCCCTCTCGGCATGGACCGCACTGCCTTCTTCACTGCCTGCTTGTCACCTCGGGGCTGTCCGCTTCTTGTCTCTGCACCCCGAAGCCGGGGCGCTGCCTCCTGGTGTTTCCCCCTCATGTTGCGCAGTGACGCTACCTTCGTCGACTATCTGGTGCACCGCAGCTGCGGCCTCATCCAGCACCGCGAGCACTTCACGCTCGATCTTCCAAGCTGCAGAGCTCGCGCAAACTCTCCCAGAACGATGGGTCATCGTCAGGCGAGGCAAATCTCCTCAGCCCTATTTTTCGGCAGCCTCGGCATTATATCAGCCGGGATCGGCTGTTTTCCCCCCTCCTCCGGTACGCTCCCTGCGAGGCTTCTTAGCCTCCCTTCCCGACTCGTCCTGCTCCCTTTTTCTCTTCAAGGCAAGCCTCTGCTCCAGCTCAATTAAGCGCGAGTCCTGCTTCGAGCCCGAGGGTCGAAAAGGCAAACAGGTGGAGCTATCCCGCAGCGACTTCCCGTGCTGCCCGCATCACCTTCCATCAGTTTTTTAGTACTAACAATCTTGCGGGTTGCCCCTCAATGTATTGTGCAGGCTGAAAAGACGTAGGCAGGTGGTTGTTCAGAATTCCTACCTGGATATACACAGGGTAAATAGAAGTGGGAAAACGATCGCCCGGCACGCAAAAACACTACTCTCCCCCCGTAAACATGTCACCCCCTTTTTGGCAAAAACCTTATCTCTTAAAATACCGACCTTCTAATCCACAAATAACGCTAAAAATCCGCTGAGCGGTGACGTACTCAAGGGGGGTGACGTACTTAGAGGTTTGCAGAGGCCATCCGAGCCTCGGCTGGGGGGTGACGTCCCTTTGCAGCCCTTCTACGAAACGACCGACCAGAGGCGCAACGCTGGGTTCATTGCAAGATACCAGATGCTGATATGCCCGCCGACTTCCAAACCCCAGTCCCTCAGGGCAGGTCTTCAGTTAAAGTCGCACAAAGAAAATGCCTTGCGACTCTTACTGAAGACTTCTACAATGAAAATGCCTTGCGACTCTTACTGAAGACTTCTACAATGAAAATGCCTTGCGACTCTTACTGAAGATCTCTACAATGAAAATGCCTTGCGACTCTTACTGAAGATTTCTACAATGAAAATACCTTGCGATTCTAGCCGAACACCCGCCTCCCTCAGGACCCTCTGCCGGCACGAGGATCCAGCTGGACCTCGATGCAACGAGCAGCGACTAGCTCGAACAACTGGGCATAACGCGCCGCAGGCCGAACCAACACGATGTGCCACGGCGAAAAACCCACAACCCTGCCAAGCCCAAAAAAAGTTGAAAACCCCCTACCTACTATGGTGTGAACCCCGGTAGATAGTCGGTAAGAAGTCGCCAAGAACCCGGCAAGAACCCGGCAGAAACCCGGCAGAACTCAGGGTGGGGTCCATTTTTTATTTTTACCTTTCCTGCAGGAACTCTCAGAAATACTCCGGGTTTTGAGGAGCATCCCAGGGTGGCTTGTATCCTGCGCACTATTTGCTCCTCTCCCCGGGCCCAAGGCAAAAAGGTGGGATTTCAGGACCCCCGATTATACCAAAAGAGAGGAATATGAGACGATGGCAGGGGTTTGCAGAAATATTCCGGCAAGTACGATGCTGTGCATGTGGGGTGTGTGACCTCTGAAGCGAAACCGAGAAGAAGGGATAAGGGCCCCCCACTCAGCCTCAGAATACGGGGTTCCGAGGGTATAGCATCACAATATCCCGCAGCGTTGACAATTTGTGTCACTATACCCGAACCCAGTATTTGTCGACAAATGTTAGAAAGAGACACTATTTCTGACTTTGTGGAGAATGGATTCGGACGTTTTTGGGTCAGATCGTCGGCGATTCAGCGACACAGAAGACTTTCTGTGAACGGGCGAGGTGAGGCCGCAACTGACTCTTTTGTCAGCCTCAGCCGATGTTTCGACGAAACGCATTCCGTGTCCCGTGGATTCTGTTGACCTGCGGGCCAGCAGCTCTAAAGGGACCCCGACAGCTCCCCATTCGGTCCACTCCGGTTGCAGTGGGCGCGAGAGGACGAGACACCCGAGACTGCGACGATGTTTCAGGAGTGTGCTCGCCGTTTGAGAAGCTGACGGAGATGACGACCGATGATGTCAATGTGGCAAGGAAGAGCGCTCGTGTGATGAGCGCGTTCACCGCCACTCGATAAAACGCGGGGCGGCACCGATCCTTTTCTAGAAGCTGTCCAGCGGGGGCAGTCCCAGCCACGTGTAGTTTCGAATTCGGCGACAAGTACCCGAACAAGGGTCAGTCAGGGAGTGAGAGATGCTTGCGGGCCAAGCTCTGTTACGCTAGCATCTACCGGTTCTTGAGGAGACTCTGTAAACGAGTTCATCTCTGAACCGTGGATTTGCAAGCACGAAAAATGCGACTTGACGCTTAAGTTGCAGTCCCTGGGCAGCGAAGGCGAAAGAGCGAAAAAAAGAACGACGGACTGCCTTGCTTGCAGAGGTTGATTACTGCAACTTGGGCAAAACCGCTTCTGGCGGAGCAGGCCCTTTCGCCAGGCTTGACATCATGTCCATCTTGGCCGAAGTCAAAGTTAGTGGCGACCACTGAAGAATCAGACAAAAGGCTGATTGGATGAGCTGAAGCAGCACGCTGAGAAGCAACATGTGCGAGGTGTTTCTACTAGGCTTCTGAATAATTGGCAGACCACGACAGTAAAGCGGACACTCCAAGCGAGGTTTTGCGTTGAACTGTTGTTGAGACATTAGTGATGACTCTGGCAATTCTGATGCGACACGACCCGACACAAGCTGTGGGCACAAACACGACGAAGGCGCAAAAGTGAGATGCACCCGCATCCCGGAGCATCAGGTGCGTGAGCCAGACCACTATGCTACAGATTTTTGCAAGCTCCGACATGAAATCTCCGAAAACCGTTTTTGATTTCCCCTTCCTTCAGATCACATAGATGCCCGGATATACCAGGATACCGGCGGGTGCATTTGAAAGTCTCACCAGGTAGCATGTCATGCAACCATATCAAAGTTCTCCAGGTCACTGTCGTCCGAGCCTGACAGCTCACGACGTCCGAACGGAAGCCAACTCTGTCATGCCTGTAGCTGCTGGATGCGGTTCACATTTCAGTTGAGGTTCTGCAGATACCTCCAGAATAGCACGCCGGCCTAAGAAATGCCCCCATGAGGGATTTAAGGGATGGGTACCTGGTATACTACCCAATATACCCACCCGGGGGCATCTATGGAGGCTTCTATACACTACTTAACCCTCACGGCTCTCCTTCTCTCGGTGATTGACACCCGACCTCAACACTGCATATCCAGGGAGTTTGACCACTATTATGTTGCCCTATCGCGGCAGGTACTGCGTGAAGCGTCGACAAATGCCTGAAAGAGCTAGAATCGACTCGATGGGGCAAGCCGCAAAAAATAAAAAATGGACACCCCCCCCCCGGTAAGAACCCGGCAGAAACCCGGCAGAACTTGGTTTGGATCACACCATACTACTCAAAAAAAAGTCCGCTGCGCGGCAGGGGCCCCATTGCCGAACCTTAAGTATGTCACCCCCCCTCTCAGGCCTTGGGGGGGTGACAGGTTTTGGGGGACGATATAAGAAGCCCCGGCTTGGAAGGAAATGCTCACAAAGTTGCAAGACAAAGCACCAAAGGGATCCCAAGTGCTGTAACGGGCGTGAGGTCATGCGGGTCTACCCCTACACGACACGACACACAAACACAACAGGTCAAAGTCCTGAGTGAGAAACCAACACACGGTGGTAAGCGAAGAACAAAACTAGCTTCATTCTAATGATTTTCTTCAGTCTTTTCGGCATTCTGGGGCTAGGACTTCATGATTTCAAAGCATATATTTCCGTTGCAACCCTTGGTGGTCAGAAAGTCGGCATGATGCGGCACTAGCCGCGCTGAAAAACGCTTGTACAAGCACGCAACGACACACACTCAAACCACTGCAGGTACATCGGTAAGGTGCCCGAGGCTTCTCGTGGGGAACTAGCGCAGCTGGCCCTGAACATGTTCTTCGCCGACGCGACGGGACGGGCGGCGGGTGTTGCTGCCAGCAGCAAGCAGCAGCCGCCGACGCCTTCCCCACCGTCGCCTTCGGCAGCTGCCGCCTTCTGCTTTTTGGTGAAGGGCGAGCTCGCCGACGACCCATTGTACGAGTTCGCCTCGGAGCCGCACCAGCTGCGCCCGAACGACTTCCTCAGCAACGTGCAAGCGTTGTTCAGCTCTCCTCCCAAGCACGCCCGCAAAGTGGCGCAATCTGTATGCCCCCCGTCTTCCCCGTACGTACTTTTTAGAATCAATCACACGACACTCAAATGCGGGGGTGTCGTTGCAGGTATCACTGCAGATTCTAAATTCTGTAGTGTAGGGTTGTCAGTGTTATTTTCCGCATTCTGATGCCGGGCATTTGCAGACTCCGCATCCATGGTGCCGAGTATCGACGCGGGTTCCGCGTATTCTAAGTTGCGGCAGCGCGCAAGAACAACACAGCTCATGAAAAGTCTGATCGACCTGTACTCACAACCCGGCGACATATCGAAGGCAGTGATTGCATGCGCGATTCACGCGCTGAGTCTTTCACTTCCGAAGGCCTCTCTCGCCGACTGCTCCTTCGACACCTTAATCCGCGGGCTGGGTAGTGTCCTGCAGGAGGACACCGAGGAGTCCGTCGCAGTCTACATGCACAGTATGCTTTGCCTCGACTTCATGTCAAAGTGTGTGGGTTGTTCTTGCTATCGTCAATAGTTGCTCTTCGTCGCACGTTTCACATAAGAAAAATCAGTCAAAGGAACGGACCAGAAAGAGATCGTTTGTGGGAAAGAAATCCTGAGTTTGCCCCAGTCTAGTCGTCTATTCTGGCTGAGTGCAGTAACACAAGAGGTGTAGAAATAGGTGGGAGGCCGCAACAATGAGATACCACTTCTTGTTATCGCTTTTCTTATGCCATCCTATGATGAGAAAACGGCAGCTACACACTAGCTAGCTGACTACTTGGGTGGACTACTCCAAGCAAGCTACATTACTTTACCAGTGGGTTTTCGTCTGTCCTGTGTGTCTGTGTGTCAAAGTTCCCGATCAGGCTGGTGGTTACTTCACGGTAGCTTCATCGGGTGGGTCCATCAACGACGTACACCTTGGGGGCTTGGCGCTTACTGAACACGTTCCCGTCGTGACAGGTAGCCACAGAGCCGAGCGGACGAGTTGTGGCACTGCTAGCTCCAAATCAAGCTTTGCATGCTGTGACCGTTTCTCTTGCCCCGGAGCCGGTTTCTTCTCAGATTTGGTGTCAAAGTACTCTCATGCACGCACCCACGCAGGGTCGTCCGAAACATAAAACACCACAAACCAACAAAGGCTGCCACACTCTGATCACACTTGACTTGCTCCGGTCTTTTTCGGGTGAGGCCCTGGAGCAGTTTTCGTCTATTGTAGGCGGTTACTCGAAGCGGCACTCCCAGAAGGTCGTCTCAGCCGCGGTGGCCTGCCTTGCTGCAGCATCGATCTCAAGCGGGAAGCCGGTGAAGCAGAACTTGGTACGCCTTTCCCTCACAACGTGCTGGCTGGCAAGGCCCCTTGCACAAGGTGCCAAAGCATGTGCATCCAGCGCAGACCAACCTAACAGAGGCAACTCACGGAAACTCATACATCGTGTTTACAAACCCCTGAAAGGTACCCACCCAGGCATTGTTGCCAGTGGGACTGCACAGGGAGTTGAAAGGTTGAGCACAATCATTGGTTCCTTTTTTTCCCTTGCGCGTCCACAAGTTGGTCAACGGCGGCTTTCGTCCAGGTGCATGACCGTCGGGATGGGAACGCAAGCAGGCCCGATGGAAACACGAAGTCAAGCAGGAGAAACGAGCAGCGCAGAATGAGCGCAAGACGGGCACCAAGAGCAGATCAGGACGTTGGGACCGTGCCAAGCCGAAGAAGGAGTCCAAAAGCGAAGCAACAACACCAACACGGAGACGCAAACCGAAGGCAGCCAAGCAAACCTCCCAGGGCAGGGGGGAACCTGCGGCGATGAAGTAACGAAGCTCATCCGAGTGTCCGATGAAACCCCTTGTCAATACCACCCAACGACTGTGACGCGCGTGCGAAATGTTGGACGTTAGCGTCTGTCAAGAGCATGCGTGACTCAGCCGTGTTTTAAAGGTGAGATGAGAGGCATCGGCTCACTCTGTCAAAGGACCATACCACAAGTTGGTCAAGAGCAACGTCACCAAGTTAGACTGACCGAGCACCCACTTTTATTGACCTCTTGTCTGTGCAAGCGTGTTCAATATGTAACCTTTCCATGCCCGCAGGAGCTGACATACTCGCACTTCCTGAAGGTCTACCGGTCGGTGAAGCACCTGTATGTGCCCGCGATCCGCCAGCAGCACGCGGGAGTGCATCCGCACATTGTGCCTCACCTGCTACGTGGGCTGTTCGTTCTGTCTCTGTTCATCACGAAGATAGACTGGGAGCGCCGTTCCACCGCAGAGGCAGTCTCCAGGCTTCGGTTCACAACCGACCTGACCAGCGCCGCCCCCGACGGCAAGGCCAAGCGCACCCAGAATGAGCTGGCTGAGGACAGGGGCATCCTACACAATGTGTACGCGCTCCTCATCGACGTCAGCAAGCTGGCCACAATGCTCGAACTCTCGTTGAAGAACAGGGTGCTGACCGTCATCTTGAAGCTGCTCGGTGCGCTTTGTGCAAGAAACGCTCATACGTACTTTCAGGCGTCTGCCAACCTGCTGCACATCGCGCTCAAGGGCGAGCCAGGTCCAGACACAGCTGCTGTTGACCAATCCTGCAGGGCAGAAGTTCGGCTCGCGGCTCTGGAACTCATCCGCGATTTTCTTGTCGATGAAGCAGGTATGTCCTCTGGCGCTTCTCCTTTTGTCGCTCGTCTCCTGCCGAATCCGCGTAGGCCAGGCTCTCCGACCCCCCAAGTGCGAGCAATGTCTCTCTTCCCGTGTGCCCCGCCCCACCACAAAACGGCCCTACCACAAAAAAAAAAGAGTGAAAGAGTACGTACAGTAGTGAGAAGACAAGGGAATGAGTGTAAGTTGGCGGTAGCACAAACTACCGGGGCCAGCGGAGACCACCGCAAAAAGATTTCTTACTTTCCATTTATCCCCTCAAAACCAGCACCAATAACAACGACCCCACCACAAATTTACCGAGGGGGTCATTTGGCAACATGACTCAAGTAAAAGGCACTTAAAAACGCTTCAAGCGAACTTTAACTCGGAAAAAGCGAACTCTACAATGTTTAAACCACAATAAACGATACAAACCGGGCAAGCATGTTGTACCGCCAAGCTCGTTTCCCCGGGTTAAGGCAGTAGCTCAACATTCCCTTGCGCTAGTGGTATCAGTTACAAAGACGTGTTCTTACTTCTCCCTTTCTCAAGGCAGTTCTCATCGGACCTTGCGCTGAGCAGAACCTCCGTCAGAGCAGAACCTCCGTGTGAGCTTAATTTGCAGGGACGACCTTCTCAAGAGAGCCTCTTTTCACGAGCTGAATCTCACATGTTTGGAGCGCGAAAATACACCCACTTGCCGTCGGGATCGTTACAAACACAAAATCGTTTGTTGATCGTCAGTGTTTGAATCAAAAAGTTACCCACAGGACGCATTGAAAAAGCCGCACTTGGGCGCTCCGAATCTCAAGATTCTTCGCAAGAGGTAGTCAACCAGGACAGTGGCATCGGAAGCACCTTGATGCAGAAGTACTTGTCGACGATCCTCCAGTGTCTCGGGGATGGAAACTACCGCGTACGTACCGTCGGTATGACTCCTACCCCCTGCGAAATTGCACTTTTTTGAGGGCCGCAAACTGTGGTTTTCCGCTTAGCCAACAAAATGAAATTGGTTGGCTAAAAATTTTGACGGTTCACAAAAAGAGGTCAAATTCTTTCTCTCGACCGATCTTTTTGCATGGTGTTAGGAGTGTCGGCAGGTTGTGGCTTCCTTAGATGGAATTTCTGTGGCGAAAAATGACTATTTTTTACCGGACCAAAATATCCGTCATTTTGTCCCGAGGGCGGTTTTTGCACGCAGGACAAAATGGCAGATAATCCGGTAAAACGTATTTTTTTACCGGACCACAGCGCAAAGCAAGAAAGAAGAAATGTCACCAGATCTAAGCATGTGTGCAGGAAAATAACGACAAATGTGGGGATGTGAATGTCTATGGGCACACATACACACCCACATACACGCACACACCATGACTACAAGTGCTGTGCACTCGCTCTCTGCTACTGCAGGGCGGGCGCGTTCCTTTTCACCACGACTCATGCTTGATGATACAGAACTGGATGAGAAGCTCTTGCTATGGCGCTCTGTCAACAGATTTTTGTGGGTGCTGTCACTTTTGGACATTCGTTGCCTGCAGGTTGCCTTCAGGAAAGTCCGAAAAATGGTGCTTTGTTTCCGGGGAAAAAAGTACAACCCCTGCTGCAGGACAGGAGTAGTTCACCAAAAATCATGCTAGATGACCCAGAGCTGGACGAGCAGTGTGCACTGGGGCTCGGAAGGGTTGTTGTTGTCCTTGATCTCGAGGGGCCCGTTGCTCTCTCCTGTGTTGTATTTGTGCCAGATCCTGTTCACTTTTCGTGGGCTTATCACATGTACTCAGAAATGCGTGCCTTCATTCAAGTTTCCAGCATCGTGAACACACACTGACACACTGTTTGCTATGCTATCGTGACACATCGTGCCAAGCCAGGCTTGCCGTGCGACTAAATGTTGGCAGTGCAAAGCATGTATCCTCGAGTGTGCACCGGCCCCGGTGTTCTTCAAGAGCATCTCCGATGCGTTTCTGCCACCACCATATGTGTTCTGCAGAGTGTGTCCACAACCGCTCCCGCATTTCGAAGTACCTAAGCCCAAGACTATTCACAGCGTATTTGTTTTTGGTGTCGGTCACACTGTCACAAACTTGGCTAGTGGTAGTTAACATGGGGAAAATATGTCTACATCCCTTTCGCTTCCCGACACCCAGCCTCAATGGTCAACCGGAGATCGTAAAACACCGAACCTTTAAACCACAATAAATGCTAAAACAGCGATGGAACTGGTCGAGATCTGCTACAAGCAGAACCTCGCGATCCCGATGCTTTCTATTGAGTACGTCGTCGGCTCCGCGGCAGATCCTACACCGAACGGCCTGCGTGCCAGCGCGGCGGCCCTGCTGCACAAGTTTTCGGCCAAGGACACCACCGCCATCGTCGCCCAATCTGCAGTAGGGCTGCTTCGCGGGTTTCTGTACCAAGTCGGCACACTGGGCCTCTCCCCCAGCTCCGCTCGAGGCATGAACCAGAAGTTGCAGTCGGTCCTCAGCGCGCCCTTCGACAGCATCGCCGGGAAGGGCTCAAAGGGCACCGTCACGTTTGTGCAACAGTGCTTGCGCCAGCTCACAGGTCAGGCTCTTTTCTCAAACTGAGGAGAGGGCAGCGTTGTGAAGCCTTCAACTTTCTGGAATTAGCTGTACAGGATCATACCACCACAAGCGCACAATAATATATACCGGTAACCAAAAAGTACGTGCGCTCGGCTAAAGGCCGGCGCGGGGCGAGACTGGAGGCAGCTGTTAAAGTTCGGGAACAGCTAAGTTCGGGCGATGCTAAGTTGGTGATGCAAATTTCTGGTCGGGCGAAGCAAAGTTCGGGCGCAGCTGAGTTCGGGCGAAGCTAAGTTCTGGTGAAGCAAAGCAAAGTGCGGGCGAAGCAAAGTTCGGGTTCTGGTGATGCTGAGTTCGGCGTGTGGTAGCAACCAGTTTAGCGCCAGTACCCGGGGGGGGAGACTCCCCCGACTCCGTTTTACGTGGTGCCCAACGCGAGATACTGAGAAACTCCGCGAAAAACGCAAATTTCGGGCACATTAGACCCCGAAACGCAACAAACCTCGAAAACAATCTTCGACCGAAAAAGTGTGATGGGCGGGGATTAAGGCGGAAACAACCCGCACCACGTGAAGTGCCGCAAGTGTCACGAAACCCAAGCACTGCTCTACGAGAAAATACGTAAAAACGCGGACAGACCGGTACGGGCTACAAGGCAACCCCTGCTCAACTACCAGTGCTCGCCTGCCTTGATGGCACTTGCACCTTAAAGAACTCAATGCTCAACTTGTAGAACGTGGGGGGCCCAAGACTACACTCCGCGAAGGAATGTACTTGGTGTCGGTCACAAACAGTCCCGGACATGGTTAGCCATAACCCATAACGAAAGCGTGCACCAAATATACAACCCAGCCCTTTCTTGCTCTAAGAGAACCCACTCATGAACGGTCACACGGAGACCCTAAAACCCGGAATCTCAAGCGAACTTTAACTCAAATAAGGAAGGGCTGCACCTCCTTGCCTGTCCAAAGCATGACCGGAAGAAGAATATTCAACCTTGTCAAAGTTGCATCAGAGGTGACCGTTGTCACAACGAGTTCTGTGTTCTGCGTTTTCTGCACGAAAAGGCTGGCTATGCAGCCACATCTGTTGTTTTCGCAGTAACAATGCATTGTAAACTCGAAAGAGAGCACGGACAAAATCTTCAAAATCTTCCTTAGGTCGCTTGTCCCAAAGACTGAGCCGAACGTGACAAAGCTGGTCCAAAACCGGGAAGGAGTTGGGCAAACTCTGATACACTTGGAAGTGTATACCAGAAATGTGCAAGACCTGAACAGACGAAAATTACCGTAACAAATACCGTGCATTGCATTGCAGATGCATGTAGCACTTCTCAAACAGTACCTGCAGCACAGCAAGTACTCCATGCCTCGTCCCACTCTTAGAGAACTTTTGTTTAGAATCTTTAATTCTTGATCCGAGTTTCAAACACCGCCACAGGGGCCGAAAAAGTTAAAGCCTGGAGGGCGCAGATGGCCCTCTGCGAGCCCGCACAGCTGCACTTCCCGAGGTATTTGGCCGAAGCCTTGGCCTCGCTGCAGTTCAAGCGAGACTCCGAGGTGGCGCAATGCGTCGACTTCATCGAGGATTACCTGGCTCTCCAGGTTGAAGACATCCAGCATAGGCTCACCGTCGCCGCCACACCCGCGAGCAGTTCGAAGAGAAAGCGGGGGCAAGAGGGACCAGGTGGGAACGGGAAGAAAAAGAAGCAGACCGAGTCGTATGCTTTCTTGTTGTCACACAGGAAGTCCACTTCTCTCAGTCCAGAAGGCTCACATGATGCAGCCTTCGTGTCATACAGGCACATGTTATATATGACTCATTCCACGAAAACGTGTCATAGATTTTGCTTCGTGCGATCCGCCATGTTTAGGCCAAATTTTGAGCAAAATTCGGAATTCTTTTTTGGGATGGAAAGAGCTATCCTCGGCGTGTATCGGCACCTTTTTGGAACTCGATATAGCCAAAAATCTGACCCCCAGATGGCACTTTAGACGTTTTCCGGCCGATTTTCGGGCCCCCAAAAAAACACTGTTCGGAGGAATCGAACCAAGTACCCCCAGAACCACAAGTGGGTGTGCTACCCGTTAGACCACAGGCGAAAAAATGCGGGCGATTTCATTTTTTGTATTTGAACGATCCTTCCGGAAGTTCGCGTGACCCGCCAGGAAATCTGTGGAAATCTGCTGATACACCACCACTGCAGCACCAGTACTACTCAGCTCGCAAACACTCGACGCAGCGAGGAACCGAACCAGTGACCATTTTGTTGGTTCGTACGAAATGAAGAGAAAAATATTTTCGGATTTTTGGCACAAATAGCATAGCCGTCAGTGCACTCAACCATGACTCTTTTGGTCGCCGGTTCGAGTCCCGCCGGTGGGTGTTTTTTTTTTCTCAAAAAAAAAAAATGGAGTGATCCGCCATGTGGAAGCACATTTTCGGGATTTTCCGCCAAATTTTTGGGGAATCGCGTAGTTCTGACACGGAACCGTATCGGCACCCTCGTAGATTTCTGTGGCGAGTCAAATCTGACTTGTTGCCTGCATGCCGAGAAAAAAAAGTCGATTTTCAGACCCCATTTTTTGAGACCCGGCCTCCATTTATGGGGGGGGGGCAAGGGTACCTGTAACTCCAGGGTCGGGCCCCGGGCCCCGGGTTAGCGCTAGGGTCCAGATAGGGTCCAGGCCCACGGTGCTCACGCCATCCAAGGGTGGAATCTTCCGTATTGCAGATTCCCACAACAAGCGGAGAGAAAAACGAGAAGAAAACACGAAATAAACTTGATACATCTTGATAAAAACGCACACAGTCAGGTGCTATCAGCCAATTTTCCCCCATACAGCCTTTCAGCCTTGTTGGAGCTACAAGAACTGAAAATGAGGGCGTACTCCAGTGCCTTGCGAACCCGGCCCTTCACCTTGTCCAGCACCACAAACCAACACACCAACCGCCCCACCCCATCCCCAGCTTTCTCACCTCTGTCTTGGCGATTAGCCACTGTTCTTTCGTGAACTCTGCCGATTCTTTTTCAAGGCCCGCCTCCTGCATCCCCAGTGTTTCCATCACCACCTCGAGGTCATCGTCGGCGTATTCGGCGAGATCCTCGTCAGACAGGCACGTTATCTTGTACACGTTCATCATGCGCAGGAGAGCTGTCTCCACAGCACCGTAGTGGCGAAGGTTTGCCAAGCACTCAATGGCCAGATCGGTAGCGCGGCGCCGCATGCTTCCCGGTACCTGCTTGTTTTGCAGCTCTTCCAGTTCGGTGAAGCAATGAAATGCAACAAAATTGCATGTTCCCCCTACGAGGCTCGGTTTCTGGGCAATTGAAAACAACTCGCCAAAGAACAAGAGGTCTCCGGGGACGTCATCTGCTTGGACCAACTTTTTCAGCTTTTGACGGGTCTTAGGCACGGAGTCTTGCGTTGATTCGTTGCTGTCTACTGCCTTCTTGTCAGCACGCACCTTCTTCCACGAAGATCCTGTCTCGATATGTGATTTCCACATCATCCACATCCTTGCAGCACGTACCAGCGACGTCCGCACCTTCGCCTGCCAGCGGATGCGGTAAGAGAGGGAAGGGCGCAGCACAAGTTTCCTCTGTTTGCCGACGGTGGTGAACTTGGATTTGCTGTCTGTTTCAAGCTCGCGGAACAGCACTTTCGACTGCAGATAAACACGGTCGGTGGCCAGCGCGGGGATCTTACTAACCGGCTTCAGCGCGTTCTGCAAGCGGTGTGCTTGGTCGGGGAAGTGTGGCTGCAATGTGCGGGTCCTGAGATGCATTCTTCCGACAAGCCCACGAGTTTTGCCCGTGATCGTCCCGCAGCTGTCCGCGATGACCCCGCCAACACGCTCTTCAGGGAGATCGACAGTGAGGAGCATTGCTTTCATCTGCTCGTGCAGTGCATCACCGTCTGCCGACACCAACACATTGTCCGTCATCCTGACGAACCGTTCGACACAGCGGAGGGTGGCTTTGGGGGACGGGCGATGGAGGTACCGCAAGAGGAACACATTCACGTCTTGGTTGACATTCCTCAGGGAGGTTCCGTCTGTCACCATCCCGATGGAACTCACGCTCTTGAGCTCCTTCTTCACGCGTTCTTGCAGAGCACCGGCCCACACGTGCACCATCTCTCCAACATGCCTGGCGCACGCATATTTCTTGGGTATGCTCCCGCGAAGTCCTGCTATCGTAGCTGCAACCGTCGTGTGTTCCGTCCCGTGCATGATACCTGCGTACATCACGCAATGCAGGCGCGAGAAGAGGTCGACCTTCTCTTTCGGTGGCGGGACGATCTTCGGAGGCGGAGTTGTGGCGTTGGAGGTGGCGGCGGCAACAGGAGCCTGGTGGAAACCCGAACTTGACGGATGTTTGTTCTGGGCTCTGCGGATGTTGTTGTTGTCGGCAACACGGTACTCAATCCAGGTGTTTTTTGATGCTTGGGCGTGTTTGCGCTTCACACCTGTCGTCACTGCTTTCGCGCACGCCTTGCAGCCCCAACCTGTGGCCTTCTTCTCGAATAGCGCCTTCGGTTCTTCAGGAGTGGCTTTCGGCTGAGGGGCGTTTACCTCACTACCCTGGCACGTAAACGTGATGCGCCCATCCTTTGCACCCAACATCACCATGGCTCTCGGAACGACGAAGGCACATGTGGATGTTCAACCAGCGGTAGTCTTTCATTCCGAAGTTCTCGGCGTCGGTGGTACCCCAGAAGGCGGCGATGTCTTTAAGGGTAGGGCAAACCACCAGCCGCGCTTTCTCCCGAACCCACTTGGCAGCCACCATGAGGGATATGTACCCGCAGGTCGTCGCCATACCTTGCTCATCAGACACCACGTACCGCGTGTCGTCCTTCTTCGCGGTTCTGGAGGCATGTCTCTCACATGCCAGCTTCCTTGTTGTCAAGTACAACCAAGCAAAATCGAGCACGAAGAACGCAAACGCAGACACTGGGATTTACTTAAAATGTTTGTATACTCCTGCGGGTTTGGGACGTCTTTATCCTGACGGTGTCCAATCCGTAATGGAACCGGCCGAAAGAGCCAGATTTGATTCGTTTTTGATTGTTCGTTTCCTCAGACAGCTGTTCTCCAGTAGTAGTAGTAGTTTGAACTTTATATGCAGTAACAATCTGTGGTGATGAAGTGCACAAGCCGCTACCGACTACCTCTTGGCGCGTCGCGCCGTGCTTGGGTCGTTAAAAAAAATAATCCAAGGACGTTTTTGAACGCTTTGGAATCCGTTGAGCTCAAGGACAGTCTGGGGCCCTGGAATGGAATAGTAAACGAATTGCATCTTGTACCAAAGAGCTTTTCCTTTGGTAATCGTTCAGGGCCAAAAAAACTGGAAAATTTCCAGGGCCCGGGCCCCGAGTTACAGGTACCCTTGGGGGGGGGTCGGTCAAAATTTTTATCCGACCAGATATTCGGAAAGCCCTGTCCTTGGCAGATTCAATCGTGTCCTCAAAATCTTGAAACCGACCATTTTCGCACCTACAGATGGCAAAAATCGGCAGAAAGCCAAAAAAGGTCGTTTTTTATGACACTTTTTCGTGGAATGAGTGATATGTGCGAGTCTTTTTATTACCTGATAATTTAGGCTTTTTTTGAAAATAGTACAGTTTCTGGGATGCCTTGGCCCCGTTCTGCCCCCAGTCTGGACCAGCTCGTCATATTCTGAAAAAAGCCTAAATTATCAGGTAATAAAAAGACGCTCACATATATTGCAGCCACATCATAGTCATATCACAACTCGTTCCCATCACCGCACAGTAGTGCGGTAGCCCTAGCATTATCTGCCATCATCATACAGCGCTGAGAACACGAAGGGCACTGCGCAGACACACAGCGATGCACTGTCGTTGCTGGTGTCCGCATTGAGTGCAATCGCGCTTCACGAGCTCGCTCGTTTCTGGCGGAGGCAGTACGACATCGCGAACAAGTCGACCCGGAGGAGCAGCACCAGCCGTCCCCTCCCCGTGTTGCACACCAACCGCACGGTCTCTCCGCAGCTGAAGACGTTCTTCGAGAACACCAACATCGTCGATGCTGTCTGCAACCTGCCCGCATCGGCTGCCGCCGGCAAACACGCCAAGGCTCGCCCTCCTTTGGCACCGGTCAACACCAACAACACTCCGAACACCACTCCCATCGTACATGCACCGACTGAATCAATCACAGTAACACCCGAACACTGGAAGGACCTGACTGAGACTGTCAAAGGCATCAGCATCGAGAAGAAGATTGTCCCCAAGTCTGCGAAGCCAGGTAGGAAAAAGCGGGCGCGCAAAGCTTCGTCTTCAGACGAGAGCGATGCTGAGGATTCCGCGACATCGGAGAAGCCCAGGAGGCTCCGCAAGAAGAAATGAGCACAACGACAGCCGTAGCACTACGTGTATGTAAAATATGTATACCGGAATTGATCTACACTACACTTCGGGGTAGTTCCGATCTTTCCAGGCCTTCACCCGAAAGCTGAAGAACGTATACAAATAATACCTGGGTAGGTATACACTAAAAAGAAGATAGCCAAAGCGCACACCATTGCATGTGTTCATCAGCACATCAGATCTCACATCTGTCTTAACACAGTCTCAACACGCAGTGCTCGACATTTGTGTGTTTTCAGTTCATGGCTATGTAGCGGGGTTCGTCTGAATTGAAGCAACCCCCATTTCTGGTTGCCGACACTGCGCTGGGTCAAAGATCGGTGTCCTCTTGGGTTAGATAGAGCGGGGGGAGCTGTCAGGATCACCACCCCCCACTCAGCTCAAGACTTCTGCATCCGCCAGCTGCACAGGAGTTAAGCCCTCTTCAAACATCTAAAAAATGATTTCCCCGGCACCGCTTAAAGATACTTGACTGGGCTGTGTGGCCGGTCATGACCATGACAGGCGCAGGTAAAGGAATGCAACCCCCTCATCAAGATAGAGGCTTCCCTTGCTCCTGCCATTTGATATCAGACCCCGGCTGTGTATGCACAGCCACCGAGGCCTTTGCTCTTTCTCGTGCCTGCATCGAAGACCGACTGTCGGTGTGTACCATTTGCACTAGAAATTTGCATCACAAACAAGTTTACCTGTCGTGTACTTCTTGCTTTTTCGCTATCTAGTCAGCCGTTTACTGTGGACAACCACAGCGACAGGGGAATTCTCGTGCTTGCAAACAAGTCGACTTGTGTTCGCACAAACAGGCCTTTCCCGTATGGCGTTCAACGCGAAGGAGGACGATGGTGCAGTGCAGTTTTAGGTTATCAAGCATCCAATGCTGATGATGATGGCGCGCTGTGCTCCTTGTATGGCCGACATCCGGTGGCTGTCAGAAGCACTCGGAGGTTCTGCCTGTGGGAGTACCGCTAGACGTGAGGACCCCAATGCAATCACAAATGCTGGACACACACACACCCAGATTGACCTGAGTTTCGTGTGGGAGCACATTTCCTCCTTCTCCAACAGTCTCAACATAACAAAGAACCCATAGAACTTCGTTGTCCTTTTTTGCTCTTTTTTTCCTGGTCTTCTTTCATTGCGACCCTTAGATACCAACGGGCGCAAGACTCTAGATTCATTTAGAACAGTGCGGGGCAGCACCAGTTGCGAGACTGGCAGGTGAGTAGCGCCATCTCCCCTAGCGAGCTCTCATATCTTTCTCAGCTGTTGTATGGAAGAGCCATCATGGTCGTGCGCATTTTCAACAAAACTATGCGTTTCTTCAAAAGTGGCCTGCTGCTGCCTTGATGCAGCTGTGTCAGAGATCAGAACCCACCTGCATTCCCCATCTCTCCAGGGGGGTAAGCCTTTCAACCGGATCACTGCAGTTTCGGTTCTGTGAGGACGAGGACTCATACAAAAGTAACGTTTTTGGGATCGATCCACAGGCAACGAAGAAGATGGTCACAAAGCACAGGAGGGCGAAGGGGAAACCCAATTGAGCATGCAAAACACCCAAGATGTTGGTGACTTCCTCGAAAGCCTTTTTTCAGCTGAGACACTCTGCAACTCCTCCCACACACTTCTCCTAGGGAGGAGCGACGATTAGAAAAGGAATGAATGGTAAGCCTGGTCCGTCAGGAAACACTCACCTTACAGCTTTGTCCTGGGTTGAACGGCTCATGAAACTTAAAGACTGCTCCGGATTCCCCCACCTTCTAGTTTCGAGTGCAAAGGGAGACCCCACACAATGTACAATTACCTTCTTCCCACCCCGGCCCCAGTACATCAAACATACATGAGACCAAGATTCTGCCTGAACACTGAGCTAAGATTTCCCTCCAGCACAGTAGGAATCCTTTTTGGTGCTCTACCTCATATGCACCCTTCTAAACACAGTAGTGATGGTGGTTGGTGGTGGGTGTTCATCCTGCAGCTGGGAGAATGTGTTCTGAGACTCCCACCTCATTATTCTTTTTTTGGCTCACCCCCCCCACTCATCTCAAAACACACACATGCTGTATGGTCGTCAAAAAAGCACCGTTTCACATGATCCAAATATGTTTGTTTTGGTGCTCTACCTCATATGCATCCTTCTAAACACAGTAGTGGTAGGTTGTCCATCACACTTCATGCCCACTTCAGGATCTATTGAGTTCAAGGACCACCTGTTGGTGCTCTCCATCGATCACTATCATGCACTTAGAAAATTGTCTCATAACACATGCATGCGAAATAAGTGGAAGTTAATCCCAAGGTCCTCTTCAAAAAGTGAAGGCCTTGCCCTACCGGGAAAATGCTGGAAACAAAGAACAGAAGAAAGGATTAGCTACCTTGCTGCACCACACGACTTGATTAGACATTGTCATCACAGTGCGAAACCCAGCAACAGGGTGCTGAGGCATGTCATGTGAAAAATTGCAACCTGTGTGTCCAGCCTCACAGGTCTATGTAGTATTATACACATAGTGAACTTGGTTAGCTGACCAAGTTTTGATACGACGCCGAAGAAAACAGGGTCGGCCAAAATCTCAAAGAGAAATTGAAAAACTCGGCCAGCGGGGATTATTGGTACAGCTGTTTATATGAGCTTCCAAAAGCGGCTGAGAAGCAGCTGCGTTCTACACGGAAAGCGAAAGCCAGCTCAACAAGTGTGTGCTGCTGGCTCAACAACTGTGCACCCCTTACCTAGTTACGAAGCCCACCAACGGTGCTGACCAACACGTGACCAGGGTTCAAGCAGGGTTTCCGAGGGTAACCCTCTATGCATCCCTGGCCCAGAGGGCAGGGGACAAGAAACCGTGCCACACACCTTCACCCATGTACCACGAGCATCACACACATGAATCACCCAGACATATCACATTTCACAGGCATATCTTGTGCAGAGATTCAGTTCACATCTCTCAATGTACTTATCGCTGTGGTTCTTCAATTGTTGGGTTCAATGGTCCATGAAAAAATGGACCGAACCATGAACAGATTAAGACAGCATTCACAGACCAAGCATCAAGCCATTTCACCCTTCAATTTATCTCAACAGGACTGAAAGCGTGGATGGTTGTCATTGGTTCATTGTTTGCTTCCTTTTTTGCTACAAAGCATGCGAATGGGAATGCTAGTCGAGTCAAGGGGTGAGCTCTAGTTCTTTAGAAAAAGGGAGGCCTTTAGAGGCCTGCGACCGGCTTTTAGTGGCCTTGAAGTCATTGCACTTTCTTGGAGTATCTGGCCTGAGTGGTAGGTTTCAAGTTTTGGATTTCTGGTGACACCCCGTTTGGGTTTCTGATGATTTTCCTTAAGGAATTGTCTTGTGGGAGGTGATTCTGTCTTGTTTTTTTTTGCATTCTGCAGCCATTTTTTCAGCCTAAACAAGCATCCGACCAGTTATTCTGGATTTCCCGAGCATTTTAGGACCACCCAAGGTTTCTAAACCCCCAAACCCCCGCCCGCAAACCCGCACTCGGTGGCCCTGCGGGCCCCCTCGTGCATTTGATGGATTCTCAGCGCTTTGATGTGGGCCTTCTTGTCCAGGTTCGGCCTCTTGTGTGAAGAGGCCGACTCGAAAGAAAACAGGATTCAGCACACACAACGCAAACAGGAACTAGAAGAAGAAAAGAAATTCACAAGAGACAACGTTCTTTCAAGGGTCGCAACTTCGGGAGAACGTGCCCCCCCCAGTTCGACATGCAACAGTTGACTATCACGTTTTCGGCGTTCCTTCAGCAAAGTGGTCCTGAGAGGTCGTGAAGTCCAAGAAGCTGGCCATCAAAGGCCCCGGAATTCTCAATGGGTGGTCTCGGGGTTGGGGGACAAAATCTGACTTGCCACCTCCTCGCGGTGTCCCCTGGAAAGCCCCTAACTTCGTATCTGGCCTCCGAGCTGCGCAACTACTCTTCCCAGGCGTAAAAAGGTCGTCAAGAAAGCAGCAGCAGCAAGGCAGCAGCACCAAGGCAGCCGCGGCAAGGCAGCAACAGCAAGGCAGCAGCAGAAGCAAGCCACCAGCAAGACAACAGCTGCAAGGCGGCAGCAGCACGATAGCCGCGGCAAGGCAGCAGCAGCAAGGCAGCAGGAGCAACATTCTCGCACGGATACACAGCGGCGTCCCACCTGTCGTCGCCACAAAACTGCCCGGTAGATCGAGCCCGGTGTACACTTCGAAGTCTACTGCGAGCTCTGCCGTCGAGACGTCACCCGCTACCGACCAGCACATCCCATCCAGCCAATACTGCAGCGCCCGGAACCACCTCTCTCCTGCTACCGCCGTGAAGGTCCCCGGTCCAGCGATCGCTTCGAAATTCAGCCGGCGCGGGGGGCAGTCGTCAGGGTGCAGTTGTCTCCAGGGATGGCCGACTGCCCGGTCTCTTCCTTCTCTCTCCAGCCGTCGTCTCTCTTGCATGACTTCCGCCATGAATGTGTGCAGCACTTCGATGTTGATTCGACTTCCCTTCGGCAGAATCCCGTGTTCTTGCAGGCACGGAGGCCAAGTCGAGCGATCTGCGTCAACAATTTCGGCATACTGCTGTTGCATTCGGATTCGTTCATACGCCCGGCACTGCCACCAAATGTGGCCCAGAGTTTCTTCCGTCGCCTCGTCACAGCGTCTGCACAGCCCGTCACCTCCCCACAGCTTGGCAGCATGTGATTCCGTCATCACCGACCCTGCTACGACCTCGGCAACGTCCCGCGCGGCCGTCAGCGTTGTCGACGCCTTCAGCCCGTAGGCATTCGTCGCGGTGTAGTCGACACCCGCCCGTACCCCTCCGAAGTTTGTGCGCCTCTTCTCGAGCTCCCCTAGTCGCCAGCCGTGAATCGCCTTTCTCAGGGTGTGCCCTCGCTCCCCCTTACTCTGTCGCACCAGCCTCAGCACATTCCCTGCCTCGTCCTCGGCGTCGTCGAGATCTTCTGTCCATCGTATACCGAGCTTCTTTGCATGCTCGGCCGCAATACCGATCGGTCCCCATGCGCGGATTCTGCTGCCATACGCCCTTCGAACTGTTGCGACGCGGGCCCTCCATACCGGCCTCTTTCGGCACACTTCTGCGATCATGCCGAGCGACCGATATGGCAGCACTGTGTAGGGGTCGAGCAAGTGGGCCTTGTTTAGAATGCCCAACACGGCCTCCTGTGCCCGATGCAGCCTCACCGGGTCCCAGACGCCTCTGAGTAATGCTGCGGTGAACTTCCCCAGCCCCCGCACCGTCGGAAGCGCGAACTCCGAGCCGTATGTCGCCGCCGGTAAAACTGCCATCGCCGCTAGTCCCGACCTCTGCGTCATCGAGATCGGCAGAGCTCCCAACCGTTCGGCCTCCTCTGCACGCTGGTCGTAGCGCAGGTCCGTTGTCCTGCGTGTTCGCTTCGTGCCGACTAGACACCCAACGATGGTGAGCTCCTCCTTCGTCGCGATAAGTGCGCCGCCTACCCTCAACTTCGCTTCATACCCCTTCGGCGTCCCAAAAGCAAACGTCTTCGGTATCCCGATCGACATGCCGGTGTTCGAACAAAATCTGTCGACTTCCACCAAGGCGTCCTGCAAGCAGGCTTCCCTGAGACGCGACAGGAGGGTGAGGTCGTCCGCGAAGGATTCGCTCGTCACCTCCCCCACGTCGTCCACTCTGCGCACCACGATGGACAGCAGCGCGTTGATGAGGATCACGCTCAGGGGGCAGCCCTGCAGTATCCCATTGGTGGTGAAGAAGACACCTCCCACTCCCATGTGCAGCTTGTACCGCCTCCGTAATCGCGCGTAAATGTCGCGCAGCGGCCCGAGGATTCTCTCATGGAGGCCCAGCTCCCCCACCAGCTTCAACACGATGTCTCGCGGCACCTTGTCAAAACACTTGGCAAAGTCTAAGGCCACGCCGTATAGCTCCTTACCCGTCAAGAGCGCTTCTTCGATCTGCGAGGCGATTTCGAATACCACGTCCACGGTCCCGTGTTTGGGCCTGAATCCGTGCTGGCTATCCGCTATCCATTTCTCCTGCCACTGGACGACGTCCCTGAGCCGCGTACTCGCCCACAAGCGATAGATCGCACTTGTGACGGTGATCGGCCGCAACGCCAGCGGGTCAAGAGTTTCGTCCTTCGGGATCAGCGTGACCGCGGCTTCCAACAACGCGTCTGGCCACGTCCCGGTCGCTTCTATCGCGTTGAACACCTCTGCCAGGGCGTTCAGTAGCGGCAATGGCAGCTTCTTCAGCTCCGCTGTGTTCCATCCGTCCACACCTGGGACACCGCCATCCCTCTTCTTTCCAAGAATGCTTCTCAGATCCTCGCCCGTCAAATCTCGGCATTCCATCGGACGATGTTCGATGTACTCCGCATACTCCGTCCGGAACGCTTCATAGCTTGGCTCCTGTTTGCACTCGTACATCTGGTTAACCGGCGCCCACTCCTTCTGCAACGCCGCATCGATCTGCCGCGCATTCGCCGTGTACTGCCCCTCCACCTTCAGCGCCACCAAGCCATCCGCCCTCTTCTTCCTGCACCACGGTAGCAACTGCGCTTTGTTCGCGCAGTGGAGGTTTTGCATCTTGTTCTCCAGCTGTGCAATCCTCCCTTTACGCGCTTGTGCCGTCAGTGAACGGCTTCTCGCTTCCAGCTTCTGCCTGACGGTCTGGGCGACGCTCAAGTCCGGTGGACGCCGCGGCAAATTGCGCACCTTCGGTAATTGTCCGGCCATAGAATCCAGACCAGACACCACGTTCTGCCACGTCTTCTCCAGCGACCTCGGCATGCACCCAGGTCCTTCCCCATTCAGAGCTTGCAACCCTCGGATATACGCGTCGAGGCCGTTCATCGCCTTCCGGACTCTGCTCGAGGCATATGTGTCTGCGCCCGTCCCGGTGTCCGTCGCAGATGCAATTCGCACCCTTTTGGGCACCCTCGTCTCACCTCTTCCTCGATAGGCGGCAACGGGCCCGTCGAGCAGCCCCTGTTCCTCTGCCAGCTCGATCAGAAACTGCTCGCACGCCTTCGTCGCCGACAGCCAGAGTGCTTCCACGTTCCCTGGTGCCGCATCGCCGAAGCGATTCTTCACCAACAACTCTTCCGCCCTTGCCGCTGTCCGCCCCTCGTCCACCTTGCTTATTTGCCGCAGTGACCTCGGCATTCGATACCTCTCACACGTGTCTGCGAACGCGGCGATGTCCAACTCCACCGTTACCATCTTGTGACTGGGCACCCGCTGCCCCTCCCCGTCCACGACGACGGTGGTCTCGCTCGCTACGAGTGCCTGCATCGCGACGTCGTTCAACAAGATGTGGTCGATGCGTGTGCCTCGCGTGCCTGTCTTCTCGTACGTCTTCGGGGCACCGCCAGCGGAGCAGATTTCCGCGGCGTCGTACCATCCCGACCGCAGCATGCTCGACATCGCCGCCGACGACGAGGGTTCTGCATTGAAATCCCCGGCCACAATCACTGGCACCCGTCCGAGACTTGATGCTTCCCGGTGCACCTCCGCAATGATCCTCTCCCTCTCCGACGCAGCCTTGTCCCCAGAATTCGCATATAGAGTGAATACATGCAAGAATTGGCTTCCCTTTCCCAGTCCGACGGCCACGTACACCCATCTCCGGCTCAGTGATGGCTTCCCGACCACGAAGGCCGGCGCCGGTTTCTTCGCAAAAACTGCAACACCCGCTCCGCCGGCTTCCGCTACCCACGGTGATGCTTTGCCCTGCCGGTCAGCGTAATCGAGCGTAATCGAGTGTAATCGTTTGGATTAGAATGCAAAGAATCTGTGGCGATAATCTGCATCGCCGACGGCGCGGTTATCTCTTCGCACGTGAAGTGTCATGCTTTCGCCTCTTTAGCTCGTCTTGATCGTCGCGCTCAGGCGCGCGTTTGGTGCTTCGCTTCTTCTTCGATTGCTCGTCGAGGTTCATCGGTTGCGCGTCGATTTCTGCTTTTTCTCGGCGCCTGGGCGATGGTCGTGGCACATCGACGCGTCCTTTGCGTCTTTTCGGTACCGGCTCCGCCGCGGAGTCCGATTGCCGCTTCTTCGCTGGCGTTGGTGCCGTCTTCCCGACCTTCGCTGCTGATGTCGGCGTTGATGTTGCGGGCTCTCGCTCGCCTTCCGCTGCTTCCCGCAGAATGAACACCACGTTCTCACGTCTCGCCTGTCTCGGCGCTGTCGCGGCGCCCTCCGGCTCCGCCTTCCTCTTCTTCGATGCTGCTTCTTCTCCTCTCGCCACGGCCGCCCGGTGGTGCCCCTTCCGACAGCACAGTTTGGGCCTTCGACTCCGCAAGTCCGCGAGCCGGCTGCAGTGCGCACACGTCGGCATGCCATGATCAAGGCACCGGTGGTGTCCGTTGCGGCAGCACTCCGCGATCGTCTTGCACGTCGCGCATTGCGTCAGGCGGTGCTGCGCGCAGAACTTCACCGCAAGGCCGTCGTCTTCCTTGTGGTGGGCCTTACAGCACCACGCCACCGACTTGCCCTGGCGCTTGCACCCGTCGCATTTCACCTTTTGGTGCTCGTGGCACACCCGCTCACCCCACTTTTCGTGTCGGGGAGCCCCTTCCGGCACGTACCACGGATCCCCTCCGACGACTGCCGTCTTCTTGCCTTTCTTCTTCTCCGTAGCGTCGTTGAACACCGCCCATCTCGCCGCACGCTCCGCTCTTCCACCTCCGTACGTCGGGAAAAGATCCATCCCCCACGCCTCGCCGTTGAATCCGTGCCGAGCCGTCGTCAGTTGTGTCTCGAGCACTTCCATCGTCTCCGTACCACCACGGAAGATTGGCCTCATCTCGTACCCCGTGAGGCACGGCGGGGCTCCCACCGTTCTCAACGACCCTATCTTCTCCAATTTCCTTCCCGGCAGAGGCGGTTCGTCGCCGTTCCGCTCCAGCGCGTCCCCGACGGTCTTCAAAAGCCTTGCGAGTACCCTCGCACGCATGCTCAACGGTGTCCCGTCCGTCGTTGCTACGACATTGCCTGGAAGGTCCAATCCGGTGTATAAAAGTCGATGGCGAGCTCTGCCGTCGACACGTCACCCGCCACCGACCAGCACATCCCATCCAGCCAATACTGCAGTGTAATCGAGTGTAATCGTTTGGGTTAGTTTGGGTTAGAATGCAAAGAATCTGTGGCGATAATCTGCATCGCCGACGGCGCGGTTATCTCTTCGCACGTGAAGTGTAATCGACGCGTAATCGAGCTAAAGTCACTTTCAGGGGGGCTAGGTGAATTGGCTCAATTATTGTAAATTATTGTATTATTATACAGTATTGTATACAATAATATACGAAAATCTGTACAATAAAAATACAATAAAATACAAAAAAGAATTTTATTCCCTTATAGCCACGGGAAAAGAACTTTATTCCCTGACCAGCCTGGACAGCCTGAACCACCCAACCAGACAAGTCAACCAGTCCTGGTTGCACCAGACACTAAGTCCTGGCTTTAAGGTATCAACGGCAAGGGTCCTCTGAGTCGTGGTTTCAAGGGGGGTTTTCCCCTGTGAAGGGGCCCCTCAACAGTTTTCATAACACGGCATCGTAGGTCAAGAAACGGATAAGTGTGTGTTCCTTCTATTTCAGTCTGAACTGCATTTTGCATCCCCTCCCTCTCCCTCGGATAAATGCAAAGGACCAATCTTATGATCGGAAAGCAGGCAGCAAGCCTCACGATGTATGGGGACGACAGGGGTATCCTCCTCAGAACTCTCGTGGAGGTAGGAACATAGTTTTAGACTGATCTTGCGAGGGGTGGGCACCCTATGAACACGAACAGGAGAAGGTGGCTCTCCAGGAATAAAATTCTTTTTCCGTGGCTATAAGGGAATAAAATTCTTTTTTCGTGGCGGGAATAAAATTCTTTTTTCGTGGCTACCTACCCCCCCCCGTGTTTAAGATCGCGCCCTCCCCCCGTCCGTGTGTATAAGATCGGTTTTTTTGAGAAATGAGGGCGATCTTATACACGGGGGGGGAGTGGGGTGGGGTCCCGCGCAGCGGGAAATTTTTTTTTTTGGGTGTTTTACTGTGGGGGGGGATTTTGGCCCCGCGCAGCGGAAATTTTTTTTTTTTGGGGTACTTTTCTCTGGGAGGTTCTGGCGGGAAAATATCTCTTGGGCCCCCCAAGTTGGGAGATACACAGATCCTTGGTTGCCCGTGGTAAGTTGCGGTTTTTTTCCTTCTGCTGGTCTTCCGAATGCAAAACCTCTGCAGAAAGGGGAATCAAGGGGTATTTGATCCTGGCCGTCCTATTGAGTTCATTGAAGTTGACACACCCGTCTCACGGAGAAGAGCCTCTCGTCGCAGCACGAATATGAGGGGAACGAAGGGCATCACCTGGACCCGCCAAAGAATCTAGAAACTTGGTGGTCGCGTTTCCGGCGAACACACAAGATAACAACAAGGAGGATTGGCTCATATGCCACTCTCCAGCTCTCAGGAACAGACTCGGTTATTTCGCTTGCCCGCCAAGCGATCCATGCGGTCGTTTATTCGAAGAGATTCGAAGTGATACACGCAATGGAAGATTTGTCTCCCGTTGGCGAAGTCCACGGTGTGCTCAGTAAAGAGTGTGGAGCCCCGGGTCAGAGCATGCACCGCTGGAAACGAGAAGCGGAACATGACAGCTATCCTGAGCTGGGGGGTGCACACCCAAAGAAACATCTCTGTGTCGGAAAAGGTGAGGATGGACCCACTTGTTGTTTGGCAGGGGCCAAAAACTATCACGGAAGGACGGGGCCGCCCCACGTTTTACCAGAACAGGCACAAGCACGACATCAACGTGCACTTCACGTGCCAAAAAGAAGGTGTGCGACTACGAAGTAATGCTCGAGTAAAGCTGTACATTACCCAGCTTCCCCTCAGGGAAGTATGGGCTTCTCGTTATGGTGGATGGGTACAAGTCGCACTACAGCATTCCTGTCGTGAAGGAGGCGAGGTATAAGGGAATAAAATTCTTTTTTCGTGGCTATAAGGGAATAAAATTATTTCGTGGTGGCTATAAGGGAAAAAAAAACGGTTGTAGTCAGTTCGTGGCTATAAGGGAATAAAACTCTTTTTTCGTGGCTATAAGGGAATATTGAAAATACCGGGTGGCTATAAGATAATTTGCCCTTGAAAATAAAAGACCTATTTTGTTCTCTGTCCCTTCTTTTGGTTGCCCGTATTACCAAATTGCCAAGTACAATTATTCGTCTTGTCCCCCCCCACCAAGGGTACCTGTAACTCGGGGCCCGGGCCCTGGAAATTTTCCAGTTTTTTTGGCCCTGAACGATTACCAAAGGAAAAACTCTCTGGTACAAGATGCAATTCGTTTACTATTCCATTCCAGGGCCCCAGACTGTCCTTGAGCTCAACGGATTCCAAAGCGTTCAAAAACGTCCTTGGATTATTTTTTTAACAACCCAAGCACGGCGCGACGCGCCAAGAGGTAGTCGGTAGCGGCTTGTGCACTTCATTACCACAGATTGTTACTGCATATAAAGTTCAAACTACTACTACTACTACTGAAGAACAGCTGTCTGAGGAAACGAACAATCAAAAACGAATCAAATCTGGCTCTTTCGGCCGGTTCCATTACGGATTGGACACCGTCAGTTAAAGACGTCCCAAACCCGCAGGAGTATACAAACATTTTAAGTAAATCCCAATAACAATGTCTGCGTTTGCGTTTTTCGTGCTCGATTTTGCTTGGTCGTACTTGACAACAAGGAAGCTGGCATGTGAGAGACATGCCTCCAGAACCGCGAAGAAGGACGACACGCGGTACGTGGTGTCTGATGAGCAAGGTATGGCGACGACCTGCGGGTACATATCCCTCATGGTGGCTGCCAAGTGGGTTCGGGAGAAAGCGCGGCTGGTGGTTTGCCCTACCCTTAAAGACATCGCCGCCTTCTGGGTTACCACCGACGCCGAGAACTTCGGAATGAAAGACTACCGCTGGTTGAACATCCACATGTGCCTTCGTCGTTCCGAGAGCCCCCCTCCGCTGACCAACCTCGAAGTGAACCGGTTCTGCTGCGACACTCTCTCATCGCTCGTTCGGTTGGTTACTCCGCCGGAGTTCCAACGCACGTCTCTCTGCGAAGGGGTGTACATCGTCTTTCTCCCCCCAATCGGCATGCAAAAGATGGGGCACTTCTTCTGCATTATCGTCATCCGCAATCCGGAGCATGGCCGACAGATGGTGATGTTGGGTGCAAAGGATGGGCGCATCACGTTTACGTGCCAGGGTAGTGAGGTAAACGCCCCTCAGCCGAAAGCCACTCCTGAAGATCCGAAGGCGCTATTCGAGAAGAAGGCCACAGGTTGGGGCTGCAAGGCGTGCGCGAAAGCAGTGACGACAGGTGTGAAGCGCAAACACGCCCAAGCATCAAAAAACACCTGGATTGAGTACCGTGTTGCCGACAACAACAACATCCGCAGAGCCCAGAACAAACATCTGTCAAGTTCGGGTTTCCACCAGGCTGCTGTTGCCGCCGCCACCTCCAACGCCGCAACTCCGCCTCCGAAGATCGTCCCGCCACCGAAAGAGAAGGTCGACCTCTTCTCGCGCCTGCATTGCGTGATGTACGCAGGTATCATGCACGGGACGGAACACACGACGGTTGCAGCTACGATAGCAGGACTTCGCGGGAGCATACCCAAGAAATATGCGTGCGCCAGGCATGTTGGAGAGATGGTGCACGTGTGGGCCGGTGCTCTGCAAGAACGCGTGAAGAAGGAGCTCAAGAGCGTGAGTTCCATCGGGATGGTGACAGACGGAACCTCCCTGAGGAATGTCAACCAAGACGTGAATGTGTTCCTCTTGCGGTACCTCCATCGCCCGTCCCCCAAAGCCACCCTCCGCTGTGTCGAACGGTTCGTCAGGATGACGGACAATGTGTTGGTGTCGGCAGACGGTGATGCACTGCACGAGCAGATGAAAGCAATGCTCCTCACTGTCGATCTCCCTGAAGAGCGTGTTGGCGGGGTCATCGCGGACAGCTGCGGGACGATCACGGGCAAAACTCGTGGGCTTGTCGGAAGAATGCATCTCAGGACCCGCACATTGCAGCCACACTTCCCCGACCAAGCACACCGCTTGCAGAACGCGCTGAAGCCGGTTAGTAAGATCCCCGCGCTGGCCACCCTCATCCAGGGGATTCGCTCCATCGACCGTGTTTATCTGCAGTCGAAAGTGCTGTTCCGCGAGCTTGAAACAGACAGCAAATCCAAGTTCACCACCGTCGGCAAACAGAGGAAACTTGTGCTGCGCCCTTCCCTCTCTTATCGCATCCGCTGGCAGGCGAAGGTGCGGACGTCGCTGGTACGTGCTGCAAGGATGTGGATGATGTGGAAATCACATATCGAGACAGGATCTTCGTGGAAGAAGGTGCGTGCTGACAAGAAGGCAGTAGACAGCAACGAATCAACGCAAGACTCCGTGCCTAAGACCCGTCAAAAGCTGAAAAAGTTGGTCCAAGCAGATGACGTCCCCGGGATGACCTCTTGTTCTTTGGCGAGTTGTTTTCAATTGCCCAGAAACCGAGCCTCGTCGCACAGGGGGAACATGCAATTTTGTTGCATTTCGACTTTTCGGTGGGCGAAGCAATCACCGAACTAGAAGAGCTGCAAAACAAGCAGGTACCGGGAAGCATGCGGCGCCGCGCTACCGATCTGGCCATTGAGTGCTTGGCAAACCTTCGCCACTACGGTGCTGTGGAGACAGCTCTCCTGCGCATGATGAACGTGTACAAGATAACGTGCCTGTCTGACGAGGATCTCGCCGAATACGCCGACGATGACCTCGAGGTGGTGATGGAAACACTGGGGATGCAGGAGGCGGGCCTTGAAAAGGAATCGGCAGAGTTCACGAAAGAACAGTGGCTAATCGCCAAGACAGAGGTGAGAAAGCTGGGGATGGGGTGGGGCGGTTGGTTTGTGGTGCTGGACAAGGTGAAGGGCCGGGTTCGCAAGGCACTGGAGTACGCCCTCATTTTCAGTTCTTGTAGCTCCAACAAGGCTGAAAGGCTGTATGCCCGGCTGCGCTACGCCACCCTGAAGCGCACGCAGGTCGACGTGAAAACCCTCTCAGCGGAACTTATGATACGGGACATGGGCCCGAGGGTGGACGCCGCAGAGGGTTTCATTACCCTCTGTTCCACCATCTGGCTGTCGCTCAAAACCCGCCGCTTATTGAGGAAGCGAGACACAAGCACCAAAAAAGGTGTGTCCGTGTTCGAAGTGCTGGAGAAGAAGATGACAGCTGCCAGAGGGGTAGCAAAAGAGGTTGCAGATTCAGATGACCAGGAGGAAGAGGAAGAAGGTGATACGGATGAGAATGAGAATGGGGAAGAGGAAGACGAAGACGAAGACGAAGAAGAAGAAGAAGAAGAAGAAGAAGAAGAAGAAGAAGAAGATGACGAAGAAGATGAAGAAGACGAAGAAGACGAAGAGGAGGAAGAAGAGGACAAACCGACGGGGCCTATTCCCAAGCGAAGGAAAATTGGCTGATAGCACCTGACTGTGTGCGTTTTTATCAAGATTTATCAAGTTTATTTCGTGTTTTCTTCTCGTTTTTCTCTCCGCTTGTTGTGGGAATCTGCAATACGGAAGATTCCACCCTTGGATGGCGTGAGCACCGTGGGCCTGGACCCTATCTGGACCCTAGCGCTAACCCGGGGCCCGGGGCCCGGGGCCCGGGCCCTGGAGACCCTGGAGTTACAGGTACCCTTGCCCCCCACCCCCTTTTGCAAGTGTGAAAGCAAGTAAAAAAGAAGCAGAGGCAGCATGTACAGCTCAAGCACCCTTGACTTTTCCTTTACTTCGCCCCATAGCTGGACACATCCCCCACCCGTTTGATTTTCACTTGATCACCAGATATCTCTTTTCCTGATTGGCAACACGCTGTCACTTCTCCACTTTCTTCAGCGGAGCATTGAATACTACTGCGAACGAACCAGGAGTCTCGTGGCATTGCTTGGACCGAGTCCTCCGAGAAACGGGGGGTAAACTCTGCTCTCCAGCCGGACGGTACAACAGTGCTTGTTAGGGGAGTTTGTGCTCTCCGTATTGCCTGGCGACACCTAACAAGAAAGGGTGCATCACTGGGGTTTGGGTCTGCGTTCAGATTGAAGGTAGTGTGAGTGGCGCTCTCGGGGGGGTACCCGCGGCTCCTGGTTTCTTCCAGGCGACGGGTACCGCGTCGTCGAGTGCAACGTGGCCGAGGCGATCATTTCCCTCAAGTTCGACATGGAAAAAAGCAGGGGAGATCTCATTCTCTTGCATCGGGCCGTACCGTGAACGGCAATAGGTCTCCTACAAGCCTCTGGCCGACAGAACAATGTAGGTAAGGGAAGTCGGCAAACTCGATCCGAGACTTCGAGAAAAGGATTGGCTCTGAGGACACATGCGGGATTGTCAGTGCGGGTTTAGGTCTGGGCTCAGATTGAACGTGCTGCGAGTGGCGCTCTCGGGTGCTACCCGCGGCTCCTGATTTCTTCCAGGCCTTCTTGCATGTTGTGCCCGCAATGAAGTGTCAGCTTGGAACTGTTACGAACAAGAGGAATCCAATTGGTTGATTAACCCACAGCATTTCGCTTCATCACAGCGGCACGAAGGCGTCTTTTGTAAGTGACACCAGATCTGTGATCGCCAGTCAGAAACACTGGCAGGCCAGCCACGCCGAGTGGTGCACGAACCGAAGCGAAGGCAGAGACAGCGCTGCTGTCCGCCATCAGAAGGCGCACGACGCTCGGCTGGCCGCGTTGGAGTTGCCGAGACCAAGCATGGGCCGTACTGATTTCAGCACGCAGTAAGGCCTGGGCAAATGGTAGGTGTACACCCAACAGCTTCGTACGTTTTTTGTCGGTGAGGAAAAACACGCAGACTTTTTTCGCTTGGTCTTATTCTTCCAACAATATAGGTGAACACCCAAACACACACCTTCTCCCTTTCCGGTTTTTTGGCGCCACTGACCCGCAGGTCAGGGAAAAAACTTCAAATTCCCTCCCACCCGTCCCTTGGAAAGGGGAGTTCGCACAGTTTCGTATTTGAAAACCCTTGCTCCTCCGGTTGGATTTCCTTCCGCGTGATTGGCACACGGAAGAGGGTATCCCGCAGAAGTGTTTCCTCCTGCGAGTCAACGGGCCCTCTTTTTCCGTAGCGGGAAGAATTCAATTGACCGGCCCCCCTCGCAGCCTCGCAAGGACGGGAGCAAGGTGGTCCTATGTTTCTCCACGGGACCCCGACGCTCGCTACGTCGTAATAAAAACCCAAACGAAGAGTAGTCTTTTCTTCCTCCTCTCGAACGTCTTCCTCCAACGTCTCATTGTACTAGGCCGGCGCAAAAACCAAAGGGATGGGAAATAAGACCGTGATTGTCACTCTTTTTCGCAGGAGCGCTCTCACCTCACCTCTCCCACCGACCTTTTGAAGTATTCGAAGAATTTGGACGCAGAGAAGTTGGCGTTGGAAGCAAGCAAGAATTGAAACCTGAGCGACATCCGGAGAGCTATCCATCGCCCGTAACTGTGTCAACATGGCTCGCCGCTTAGGTATGCACTCTCTTCTGACATGAATTTGTTGTAAGACTCAAAATCAGTGCTGCAGTTTTCATGAACCTCATGTAACTCTTGCAATCAGTTCCTCTCTACGCATCATGGTCTCTGCAGGATTGATTCGTTCCCATCTTCATCGAACATCCACACCCCATCCTCCCCGCACTCCCTCCGAATCAGATCGGAAGAATCTCCGAACGTAATACCCCGTCGGTATCCAGCCGGAGACCCAACCTTGTATCCCAAGGTCCTGCCAACCCGCCGGGATTCCTCTCCACGCCTCCTCTCAGAATACCGAAGACGGAAAGCAGTTTAACGCCGACGGCGGCGGGCGGGCGCCGGAGGGGCCGGCTGTGGACCTGGTCGACCTGTTCGGGTTCGAAGACTTCGCCCCGCGGAACCGCCTCGAGCAGCTGCTGGTCAACTACGCCAACGAGCGGCTGCAGGCCTTCCACTACCAGCAGCGCTTCGGGGCCCTCGCCGACCAGTGCCGGCGCGAGAACGTGGCGTTCGAACCGCCCAGGCACGAGGGCAACGCGGGCTGCGTGCGGCTGCTGGACGGGCCGAAGGGGGTCCTGGGCATCCTGGAGGACGAGGCAGCCAGGGGGCCCCTCGAGACCTCGGACGCGGGCTTCCTGGACAAGCTCTTCGCCGCGTTCACCGGGCCCATGGGCCAGCGCCTCAACCCGTACTTCGGCAAGCCGAAATCGCCCGCCGCCGCAGCGGCCATGTTCAACATCTCGCACTACGCAGGTATGCCGGCCTCGCTTTTTATGTATAGGATTTATCTGTGGTAAGGAAGGCTCTCCTACATGATAATATCCAGAAGGAGGCTAGAGGATGAGAAACAATACAGGGTCTTTTTTTCTCCCCCTCAGGTGACACCACTTTATCTTTAGCCATACTTCAACTTTCTTGAACGCTTACGCCCGCCACCGCTGGTCATGCTCGAGTGCGCCAGGAAGGAGAAGTGTGAGCAGCTCAAGTCGAAAGCGCAACCTCAGCCAATATTCGGGTTATCGCACCCACGACTGCCACTCTAGTCCTGTAGCCGACTTCATGAGACAGCAACTCGCTCTCTGAGGATTCGCATACCAATCGACGCATGCAGGAGCTATGTGCGGGGCTTTTGCAAATCGCAGAGAAGTCTAGATCTAGATTACGTAGACCTCGACACCTTTTTGTCTTGTATTGACCGGAGCAGGTGCCGGCGCCAGGAAACTAGATCGGGGCTAACGTTCAGTTGGAGCACAAACAAACTCTGTTGCCCCAACGCCTTTACCCGATCTTACGTACTTGTTGTTTCAGAGTATCTCCGACGTATCAAAAGCTGTCTTTTGTGTCTGACATAGTCTCAAGGGCTGTCACATAGTTTCAGAAGTAGCCGTATATGTGTGGCACAGTTCCAGTTCCGGGAGTTCCAAAGTGCACAGAGTGCTGCCGTGCAGCACCTCGTCCGCGAACTGAAAACATGATGAGAGAAAGGAACAACTACTCAAAGCCAACCGGAGACCTTAAAAATGCAGACATTCTAACCCGTCTATGCTGCTGAAACCCCGGAGTCTCAAGCGAACTTGCACAACTAACACAGGAACCACGTCCAAAGCGAGCTGAGCAGATGGTCCCGATCTGTGATCGCCAGTCAGAAACAGTGGCAGGCCAGCCACGCCGAGTGGTGCACGGACCGTGAGGTCGAGGCGAAGGCAGAAACGGCGCTGCTGTCCGCCCATCAGAAGGCGCACGACGCCCGGCTGGCCGCGTTGGAGCAGAAGAGGCGCCGAGACCAGGCATGGGCGGAGGCGAAGCTGACCCGGAAGGCGGAGGCGGCCGCGGCGGAGAGCGACCGCAGGCGGGCCTTGGCGGGGCAGAGGAACCGTGACGGGTACAAACGGGCCCTCGTAGAAGAAGAGTACCAAGCCGCAAGGGAGTGCCAGAGGGAAATGCGGAGGAACCGAAGAATCATCGAGGAAGAGCTGCGGTTGGAGGCGGAGCTGAGCCGCGAAAAAGCGGCGTCGAAGCTGCAAAAGAGCCGGGATCGGATAGCAGAAGCACAGCGATCCCGTGCCTTGCTATCCTTCGAGCGCCGGTCGGCTGAACTTCGGAAGTCGGCCCGCGAGCTGGAGTTCGAAGCGAAGAAGAATGCGTGGC
Organism: Diplonema papillatum; assembly: GCA_030068145.1. Taxonomy (NCBI): domain Eukaryota; phylum Euglenozoa; class Diplonemea; order Diplonemida; family Diplonemidae; genus Diplonema; species Diplonema papillatum. Next base: position 36,557 of record JAPJBO010000484.1, on the reverse strand, counting down.
AGGCGGCGGAGACTGAGCAGGCCGCCCTCATCCTCTCCGCCTTGAACACACCCGGAGGCGAAGCCACGTTGCTGGCAGACGCAGCATCCAGCCCGCAAGCTGCCGTACTCCTCAGAGACGTCCAGAGGGCAGCGTCCATGAGCTGATTAGAGGTAAACCGTGCCAGCTGTTGTCTGTTGATGGAGTGAGGGAGACATCAATTGTGCATTTGTTATGATCAATAAGAAACGCGCAGCACGAGACTCCTCGAGTCATGCCTTAGCGGACACGGGCTCTCCCATGCCCATCAGCAGCAACGTCTGCTCTCTTTTGTCGGAAGCGTCGGCACCCGAGCTGGAGTTCGAAGCGAAGAAGAACGAGTGGCAGGCGGTGGAGACGGAGCAGACTTCCCTCATCCTCTCCGCCTTGAACCCGGAGGCGGAGCCACGTGGCTGGCAGCAGCCCGCAAGCTGCCGTACTCCTCAGAGACGTCCAGAGAGCAGCGTCAATGAGCTGGTTCGAGGTGCCATTTCGACAACAATTACTAATAGACCGCGGGGGACAACTCATGAGGGAGAAAAGGAAGTGCGCGGAATCATTCCGGTGGGTTTTCGGGCTCGTCAGACTCTGGACGTGCGGAGGCAAACAGTGCAATCAGGTCCATCCCTATCCCCTGCAGCTGGATTTAGTTTCGTCTGGTGCTGGATTCGGATGTCTCTGACAGTCTATCAGAAAAGAATGGACCGGCTTAGTTACCTGGCTCGTGCCAACCCCTTGCTCCTTGTTGGCCAGCCGAGAAGGGCGTCGCATCGACACTGCTCTGTGCTGTGCTGGCTTTGCTTCCCCCTTTTTCTTGTACTGCTCAGAGTCGCCCGCTGTCGCTATCGGCATGGGTCACTCGGCGTAAGCGCATAGATTCGCGTTTCACGTCTCGAGCATTTGTTCCGCTACATGTAGACCTTCCGTTCCGCCCGTCGGAAAACACATTTGCGCCTCGAGAACCTGCATGTTTGCTGTCGCGGCTCACGCAGGGGACTACCTCTTTTTTCGAGACTGGAGGTCCTATGAACATGCAATGTGAATAGCCTCTATTCGAGCCAACCCCACTTTTCTCTACACTAAAAAAGTGTATTGTTTTTTGAACTAGATAATGGCGCGGAGCTGGCTTTTTCTCCCCCTGGGAAAATGTATATGGGTGGCAGAGTGAGCGGGTGTCGGCCTTCAGGCCGGTGTGTCCGGGTTCAAACCCCGCCCATGACACTTTTCCGGTCGAAGATTATTTCGAGGTTTGCTGTCGTTTCGGGGCCTGATGTGCCCGAAATTTGCGTTTTTTGCGGAGTTTCTCAGCCCCCCGGAGAAATACCGGGGGGGGGGGCGGCGGGAAAAGGCTGCCCCAGGGCGGCCCCCCCCCGTGCTGGGCCCCGGGTACGAGGCCAAACTTTACACCCGAACTTAGCTTCGCCCGGACTTTGTTTCGCCCGAACTTAGCTTCACCCGAGCTTTGCTTCGCCCGAACTTTGCTTCACCTAACTTAGCTTCACCCGAACTTAGCTTCGCCCGAACTTTGTTTCGCCCGAACTTAGCTTCGCCAGAACTTAGCTTCACCAGAACTTAGCTTCGCCCGAACTTTGCTTCACCCGAACTTAGCTTCGCCGAACTTTGTTTCGCCCGATCTTAGCTTCACCAGAACGTCCGAACTTTGCTTCACCCAGAACTTAGCTTCGCCCGGACTTTGTTTCGCCCGAACTTAGCTTCACCTTCGCCCGAACTTTGCTTCACCAGAACTTTGCTCACCCGAACTTTGCTTCGCCCGAACTTTGCTTCGCCCGAACTTTGTTTCGCCCGAACTTAGCTTCACCCGAACTTTGCTTCACCAGAACTTAGCATTGCCCGAACTTAGCTTCGCCCGAACTTTGCTGTTCCCCGAACTTTAACTGCTGCCTCCAGTCTCGCCACGCGCCGGCCTTAGCCGAGCGCACGTACTTTGTATAAGCACCTGCTTTGTAGTTGTAATGTGCTGTAGCCCACACGAAACACAGGTAAATCTGGGTTTAGTGTTGTGGAACGTAGCCTGACAATGGAAGCGACGAGCTTCAAGCACTGACCTACGCCCTAAGATGGCCCCTGAGGAGAGAGTGGGGCCTAGGTGCAGTAACGGCAGCGCTACACTTGGGCAGCAGGGCAGGACTTGCAGTGTCAGCACCTACATGGTGGCTGGCACTGCACGCAGAACCCGCAAGGGAGCCCTGAAACTGCGTTTTCGATGATGTGCCTGCTCAAAACGGGGCTTCATTGACGAACCAGACCTAATAAACTGAAATCGTGAGCAAATGGTAGGTGTGCACCAACAGCTTCGTACGTTTTTCGCCGTGATTGTCAACCTTTTCGCAGGAACGTTCTCACCTCAAATTCTAATCTCCTACCGACCTTTTGAACTATTTGAAGAATATGGACGCAAAGAAGTTGATCTTGAAGCATGCAAGAATGGAAACCTTAACGACATCCGGAGAGCTATCTCCATCGACCGTAACTGTGTCAACACGGCTCGCGACTGTTGTATGCACTCTCTTCTGACATGAATTTGTTGTACGACTCATAATCAGTGCTGCAGTACTAATGGAACTCTTGTAGCTCTTGCAATCGGTTCCTCTACACTACGCATCATGGTCTCTGCAGGATTGATTCGTTCCCATCTTCATCGAACATCCACACCCCATCCTCCCCGCACTCCCTCCGAATCAGATCGGAAGAATCTCCGAACGTAATACCCCGTCGGTATCCAGCCGGAGACCCAACCTTGTATCCCAAGGTCCTGCCAACCCGCCGGGATCCCTCCCCACGCCTCCTTTTAGAATACGGAAGACGGAAAGCACTTTTACAGATTGTTGCTCAGCATCACTCTTCGACGGTGTTGCAACCTGGGGTGACGGCGGCAATCGAGCTCGAGCCCTTTGCGCTCGAGACTGTAGATTTGCCACCCCCGCATCTCAGAACGAAGTACCCATGACGACCCGACCCAGGGGCTTCAAAAGCGAGTTTGCTCAGTACCAATTTGTCCTCTTGCCGTAGTAGTAGCCCTGGAGGATCTAGTCGAGGTGGGCGCGGCCGCAGTGTCGGGGCCGTCGTTCGCTCGGTCTTCTTCAGCACAGCTGTGCCCGGAACTGTTCGCAGGACCGGCTGCCCAGAGGTGATGCGGCGTGAACAGCTGCGTCGTCCTGGGTTGAGGTGAAGACCTACGCACATCGCCGCTTGCTCTCTTTCCATCAAAGTCTTCCAACTCAGCGTGGCATGTCTGATCCTATGAAGGAACCCCCGACCCCCCCTTGAAAGAGAATGTTGCAAGCCTGTCTTGCCAGGTCGGGGAACACGAATGCCTTGGGCCATTCAACGCCTTCTCGTAGCTTCCATATGTGGTTGCTGCCTCTCTCTCTTCTTGCCTTGCACATTCAACGCCTCCACGTAGCTTCCACATGTGGCTTACCAGGAGGAAGGCTTCGCTGCCCCGATTCCCAAGTCCGCGGCATCCGCGAATCTTGTTGTTACACGGGCAGCCTCCTTGAGTCGCTCTTTGTCACAGGTCACAGCTTGGGTGTCGTTCTTCCTCGAGCACCCTCTCTACTGCTCGGATCCTGACTGCAACAAGCCCTTCGCTGTACCCCTGCCTGGGGCAGTTGTTTCCCGGCCTCGCGGATAGATGGTTGTTGCATCCCTTCTGAAAGCGGGTATGGACCCCATGCAGGTTCAAAAGATGGGTGATCGGGCATCAGGAGACATGGAGACCCACTACGACGAGAAAGTCCTAAGGGACCCAGGGTGTGTTGAGGCGTAAAAAGCTTACACCGAGCCACTCGAAGTTCTCGTACAGAAAGTGAAGAACAAGAAGGCAACCCGTGTCCCCGACGTCGACGGCGAGACATGCCACCGAAGAACGGAGGGCTCCACAAAAGAGCTCTACGTTTTCCCAAGTGTGATGGATGTGGCTCTAAAGCTAGCCCAACGGTCGAAGAGAACAGGCGACGAAATAAGGTTAAAAGTCCGCACGCCCATTCAACCAGCCTTTGCGGGAGTCCCATATATTTTACTACTTTTTACAAAGTTGCCCACTATATTTACTAATTCTCACAAACATGCCCCTTGATAGTTCTTACTTTTTACAAACATGCCCATGAAGTTTCCCCTTTTTACAAACATGCCTGCATAGCTTCCATTTAAAATTGTGTCCGTCCCTACTCGGTACCCAGCTGGTGGTGGACATGAGGCTTGCGGAGTCGTGTCTTTGATGAACGTCTGACATGTCCCGGTCTATGCATCCTTCTCTGTTCGCAGCTGTCTCGGCGCACAACACAGTTGGGGCATGGCGTACGCTTGTGCAACATGTAGGTGGGAACGCGAGAGCAGGACAAAGGAAGAAGTTCCTCTTCGATATGTTGAGTGTGCTGCACAGCCGCTGTTGGATCCGGGGTGCTCCTCCCAGAAGCCAAGTCCAGAACTTCTTTGATTGGAGGTGGCAGCAACCCACGTGGAACCATCTCGTGCTAAACCCTCGTTAACATTTCCCTGTAACATTTCCCTGCTCTCATCTCTCGGTGCAAAGAAGTCACTGCAAGCACCAAGTATCCTGCTGAGAATCGCTCCCTTCTCAACGAGGTGCACAGCACGTGGTCGTCGCGGCACCGCCTCCATATATATGCTTGACCTGAAGTCGTGATGAGGTGCTGGTTTGTAGACATTCAAGTGTACCGGACCCCCGTCTTGCCTACCTTGCCGATGCTGTTGTGAATCTTCTTGGTCTTCTTCGTGCGGCTGGTCATCCTCAAATTACCCAACCGTAGCCCTGAAAACCGTAGGCTGAAAAGCGACAGTTCGGGAGCAGGAATCCTTGGAATACAGGAGCTGAAGGAAATGAGGAACAGCGGGTCGCAGGATACCAGTCCGGTCTTTTCCCTGGAGAGTATTAGGCATGCAATATTTTTTTTGATCGATCAACGCAATCGCTCGCGGGAGCGAGGCCGGGCACAGTCGCTGGTGGGTCCTTCCACCGTGGCAAAAGGCGGCAGAGCCGACGAAACTCGAGTCGACCATGAGCATCATCACGGTAAGTCGGCAACGACGTGGCTCCTCAACCGGATTCCCGCTCTTACTCTCCAAGACCAAAGCTCCACTTGGACGTGCTTTTGGGTGGCTTGGGATGGCCCTGGGAGGCTAAGAAGTCGTCGGTGATGGCGATCATGACGGCCCGTGGATACATCTAAGCCGTCGGCGATCCCAGCAAACCCTTGCGCTATCCCTGTAGCGCGGGAGAACAGCTTCCGGTGAAGGCCCTGCCTGACTAGGTGTAGTATGAAATCTGCTAAGTACAACTTGCTTTTACCAAAAAAATGTTGGTTGGAAAAAATGTTGGCCGGAAATAAACCTGGCGCCCCCCCAAAACCGCCACGTTTAACTTCATCTGGGAAACCTTCTTTTGAGCACGAATCCCGCTCGCTGGGCATACAGTCCGTTGCATGTGGTCTTTGATGATGTGCGTGGTGCGTTTCGGCATTCGCTGGAACCCGACCGAAGCAGACAATAAGATCCCGGTGTCATTTCACTTTCATCTGCACACAGAATGTACGGCCTCCTTGGAATCTTCTGCCGGTTCTTCGGGCTGTCTTCTGCAAGCACCATTGTCACGTCCTGCCTTTTCACCACGGCTTGCCCACAACCGCTTTGATGAAGCGCTGGGACTTGCGGTGATTAAGTGCACTATGGGGCGACACTAATACAATATCATTGCCTAAAAGCACCTTGGCATCACCGCTTGGCTTGCACTGCCAGGCCACCCAGTCTCTTGCCTGGCATGGATTCTGGTGTTGTTTTCGTGTCTCTTCTTCTTTGCGTTTGTCGCCATTGAGCATCGTCCGGGACCGTGATGTTTTCTGGGCGGGCGCCGGGTTTGCGCTCACGAACTCGCAGATTTTGAACTCGCATGAGAGTTTTGGGCTGAGTGCAAAATGTGAGATGGAAGGAACAATCTGCAGATCTTCACCGAAAGCTGAATCTGAGATTTTCACCGAGAGCTAAATCGGATATTTTCACTGAGTACAAAATCTGAGATTTGGGCCGTAGCTACTTTGATTTCTGGGTTCCCTCCATTTTCGCGGCTTCATTGCCAAGACCCTAGCCCGACTGAGTAGTCTTTCCCTGATCCTCCCACTTCCTGGGGACTCTCTGCAGGCGATTATTAGATTATTAGAAATTATTAGACTTTGTTAGAAATTATGAGAAATTATTACCAGGTAATTATAGTTATTAGAAATTATGATGAAACTCGGAGCTGAAGATGACTCGCGTTGCGGCGAGGAGTACGCCGGACCGGGGCGTGGCGTGCGAGACGGAGCTGAGGCACGGGAATGCGATCCGGCGTCTGGAGCACTACGTCTACCAGCGAGCTCGCCTAGAAGCGTCCGGACCATTCCAGGTGCCCCAAGAACTCCGCTTGTGCTGGCTGCGCTGTCTCGCCGTGATCCGTGGCGGCGGGGTCGGCGAGCCGCCCCCCTCCGACCCGCCGAGCGCAGAGGTCGCCCGCGTTTACTTGCACGACGTACGACTGCGCAGTGCGAGATACAACGCGGCTGCGGCGAGGGTACGGAAGAGGCAGCAACACGAGAGGCAGCTGACGATGTTTGGGACGGATCGCCGGGCTCTTGTGACGATGCTACGGGGGGGTCCGGGGCAGGCGGCCGATGCGGTGCGGACAGCGGACGGGCGGCTCACCGCCAACGTCGAGGAGATGGACGAGGTGCTGCAGGAGGCGTGGGACCCGATCCTGCGCATGTACGGGGAAGGACGCCCAGAGCCCGAGTACGAGGTGTTCCGCAGGGCCTTCGAGGGTTTTATTCCCCGCCGCCAGATGGACCTGCGGGATGTGACCGGGAGGGAGCTACGGGATGTGCTCAACAAGCGGAAGAAGAGGACTACGGCGTGTGGGGTGGACGGCTGGCGCTTGGACGAGCTGAAGGCCCTGCCCGACGAGCTGCTGGACGGGTTCGCGACGCTCTTCAATCTGGTAGAGGAGCGAGGGGAGTGGCCGAAGGGTATGCTGACGTCGTTGGTGTCGCTCATCCCAAAGACCGACGACACCTCGCCAACGAACCTGCGGCCAATCACCGTGACGAGCTGCGTCTATCGGTTGTGGGCCTGCAGGCGTTTGCAAGACGTCATGGAGTGGCAGGACGGCTGGATTCTTCCGTCGCAGCACGGCTTCCGCAGAGGGCATCGGACGGACGACGTCCTCATGGAGCTGACGACGCTGATCGAGGAGACGCTGCTGGACGAGACGAAATCGCTGTACATGGTCGCACTCGATTTCGCGAAGTGCTTCGACCGGGTACCGCAGGGGATCGTTCTCCGGCTCGCCGAAGAGATGGGCCTCGACGCGCGCATCCTGCGCCCCCTGCGCGCCATGTACCGTGGGATGAAGCGCCGGTTTAAGTTGCCGCTGGGCGTAGGGTCCGAGTTTGAGGTCACCAACGGTATCTTGCAGGGGTGCCCACTTTCGGTGATCCTCATCAACGCCTTGCTGTCGATTGTGCTCCGAGCGGTGTCGGTGCGCGTACCGGAGGTTTCGTCGGAGTCGCTGGCGGATGATGCCACGCTCTTCGCGTCCGTGGAGTCCGAGCTGCAGCAGGCGGTCGACGTCATCGCACAGTTCTGCGCCCTGACAGGGATGCGGCTGAACATGACGAAGACACTGGCGATGGGGATCCCCGCGGGCACGGCGCGGCAGCGTCGGCGGCGGCCCTATACGAGCGTGCTGGCAGTCGGCGACGAGACGATACCGACAGCGACGACGGCGAAGATCCTCGGTGTGCGCACGTGTGTCGCGAGCGTTCAGGCGGAACGTACCAACGACGCGCGTCTGAGGGCCCAAAACGCATTGCTGGACAGGCTGAGCACCTCGCGCCTACCATTCGAGGTCCGCTGCGAGGTGGCGAGCTCCAATGTCCTCGCAAGCGTGCTGGCGGGGTGCTCGTACGAGGGGTACACGCAGACGTGCCTGAGGGGGCTGCGGTCGCGGGTAGTGAAGGGTGCTTTCGGGACGAAGCATCCGTCGAGGAATGTGACGGCGGTGCTGACCATCCTGGCGAAAGCCCACCGTATGGACCCACTGATGGCACGGCCATACAAGATCCTGTGCTCGCTTTTCGACGCGTGCGAGAGGCTCCCCCGCGTGTACGCCCGCATGCTGAACATCGCCCGACTTTACAGCCGGCACGGTGTGTTGTTGCCGAAGGCGCGCCTAGGACCTGTCGGGATCGCCATCTCTGACGGTTTCACGGTCGCGGGCATCGATTTCGAAGGCCACGACTTTGCGACCGCGGCGCTCGAGGGCCGCCGGCTTCTCGACATGGAGAGGGGCGAGAGGCACCACGCCATCCGGGCGCGGCTACGGCAGACGACCTGGACGCAGCTTGCGAGGCAACGACCGTCTTACGACGGCGTGCAGGCAGGGGTGGACTGCAGGCGTACGAACGAGCTGCGCCTGGCGACGGCTGACGCTGGCGAGAAACGTGCACTGGCGGTGATCCTGTCCGGGGGTGTGTTTCTCGCAGCGCGGTGGGGACGGAATGCGCGTGCGAACGGAGGGGCGGCCGGGTCGGACGGGTCGCCGAGCTCCTCGGCGTCCGTGTCGTCGACCGCCTCTGATACGACAGGCAGCTTTGACGAGCACGCCTCCGAATCCTCCTCTTCGGAACCTCAGCGTCCGCCGCTGGACCGCGGCTGCAGGGACTGCGACCGAGGCGTCCAGGACACAGCGGATCACCTGTGGTGGGAGTGCCCCGCCTACGACGAGATCCGCGGCCGTCCTTGCTTCGCCGAACTCCTGCGGGCGGACCGGGCGAGGTGGCCGTCTTGCACGCGTGTGCATGGGGTAATTGTCGAAGGAATGCGGGTGGAGGTCGCGGCCCTTCACCGCCTCATGGCGGCGGTGTACACTGCACGCGTGGAGGCGGAGCGACGCCGCCTCTCCGCGGTGCAACCGATGCACCCCTGGCACGCAGCTGCGCCGCTGCCGGCGGTGCAACACCTGTTCAACTTCGACCGCCTTCCGGATGAGCCGCCGAGATGGCCGTACGGCGGCCGTGCGATGCGGGCGCTCAAGGGCTGGCTGTCGGCACTGAGGTGGACCGACGCGGGCGAGGTGTCGTGCGTCGAGCTGGCAGTGGACTTCGAGGTCCACACCGGGGTCGACGTCCCTGCCCCCCCGGGAATACGAAGGCTCGCCGCCAACCAGAGGGGGAAGACCCTCTGGACGATGCTGTCGACATTGTGCCGCCTGTGCCGAGACCTGCAGCTGCCGTCGCCGTTGCCTGCCGAGCGGAAGGTCCGGGTGGGCTCGATGAGGACCCTGGGGGCGCCGATGCTGTGGGGGGGATTGACACCTCGCCCACGCTTCGCCGGGGGCGAGGAGACGCACGGGGTGCTGGAGGCGAGCTTTCCGCGGGCAGCTGCCGGGGACGGGAAGAACTGGGGCGGGGACGTGTTCCCGCAGTACGACGCGGCGCGGCGGGCACAGCGTTCGCTGCGCTGGGACGTGCCCACCCCTCTGCCGCAACGCCCGCGCCTTCCCGTGCTTGTACCGGCTGCGCAGGCGGACCCTCTGCTCCGCACGCAGTCGGTCTGCGATGCCTGCGCAAAGCAGAAGTGCGCGGTGTGCACTGGCATGCGAAGAAACTACAGCCTTGTAGTTGACCAGTGCTGCCAGGTGCACCACCGCCCGGACGACGGCCTGCGCATTCAATGCTGCCGGGCGCATCAGCTGACGCGATGCGGGACCTGCCCGAACGCCGACGCGTGCTGCGGACGGGGGCATCACAGGGGTGGTGCTGGCCGCGACAGCAGCAGTGGCGACGGGGGTGGCGGTGGTCATGGCGGCCGCGGCCGTGGCCGCGGCCGCGGCGGCCGGGGCGGCGGAGACAACAGTGGCGGAGACGGTGGCGGCGGCCGCGGCACTGGTCGCGGCCGCGCACGCGGCGGCGCACGCGGCGGCGCACGCGGTGGCGGTCGCGGCGGCGGCGGCGGTGGCGGTCGCGGCGAGAGCGACGGCCTCACAGGCCGGAAGCGGCGCGCGCCGTCCCCACCGGGGACACCTACCAGCCGTGGCCGGAGAAGGCGGACGACGAAATCGCCCCCGAAGCGCGCCCCCCCGCCAGCAGGCAGGAAGCGACCCGCGCCTTGCACCCCCACGACCTCTCCCGCAGCCGCGCTGCGCGCACGACGACGACGCGCCGATCTCGGCGACGACGGCACTGGCCTCGCCGGCCCGAACGCACCGCGCCCACCCGGCCCCGCCCGGCCCTCTTCGATGGCAGGCCCTGACTCGGGCTCTTTTTCTGATTCTGGTTCCGACCCTCCACGGGTCACGCAACGATCGCGCCCTCCCGCCGGCTCTTCCCGGCTACTCACGTCCTCCGCATCGCGGCGTGCCTATCGGCGCAAACGAGAAAGCGAAGACTCCGATTCCTTTTCGGATTATGAGATCGTGAGCAACTGCCAACAACAGTTGCAACCGACTAGAGTTGCGCCGCGCCGAAAGCGCGGAAAAAGTGACCCTTCTGGAGTCACGTAGCGAAAAGCTGGCATAGTGTGGTACTCATTTGCTTGCAAATGACTCCCCACTAACGCAACAAGACGACGAAATTATGAGAAATTATTAGTTATTACCCATTATTAGATCTAGTAATACGTAATAATCAGGCTAATAATATCTAATAAAATCTAATCAAATCTAACAATAATTATTACATGCCAACCGTGGGTATAATATGGTACGATGCCAAAAGGGGGGGGGGGGGGGTTTGGGCGGAAAAATCCCCGCATAGTTCACCAGGGTCTGACGGGTACTGAGGCCCCATACCCTTCCTAAAACATCATTCTGCGTTCAAATACGCCCTCAGAAGCCTCCGGAGAGCCTTCTATGATGTCCCAACTGCGATTTTGTGGGTTTTTAGGGGGTCCCCCCGCCTGCTGGCCGTAAACCACCATAGAAGACACATACGCAACCTGATGTTGGGTCGCTTCTCTGTGCAAGATCCCAGCCCAAACACACGTTTTCGGCGTTCTCTAGCACTCTCCAGGTGCATTCGACAGTCGGAAAAATAAACGAATTTATTTCCCTAGGGACAATAAATTTCATTTATTTGTTTCGACTGAAAATAGCTGGCGGCGCAAAATAAATTCCGAGATCGGAAAAAATAAATTCGTTTATTTGTCCGGCCTGTGCAAACACAACGGAATCCTGTCAAAAAATAAACGAAATTTATCGTCACGCTCCGCAAGCCATTTCCACCAGAGGGAATTTATTTTTCCCAATAATAATAATTATTAGAAATTATTAGAAATTAGGGTAGGCGGTTTTTTTTTTTTGGCCCATGTCCGCGCGCGCGTAAATTTTTGGGAACCCCTGGAAAAAAAAAACTTTTGCCAAAAAAAAACTTTTGGGATCTGTGCATTGGAACCGGTCGTGAGAGCGACTGCAGGCGTAGTCACGAGCGTGTCCGGCTCGCGAAAAGTCGAAAACCTGTTCATCACACCGATACTTCACGGCGATGCAAATCGCGTAGACTTTGTTTACCTCAGTGTGTATTGACTTTGAAGCTGACTATGCCCGGTGCTGGGTTGGTGCGCTGGGCAAGCAATATCGTGCTACTTTGACGTTGGTGTCAATCTATTTGCGTAGCTCCTGCTGGACGCAGTCGAAGCACGCGGGATACAAGCACAGCCTCAGCCTCGAAAGTGTGCGCGGTTTTACCGGCAAGGCATGTCGGGAGGTTTTGCCACTGTGGTGCGATTATCACACAGAACCAGTCCGGGGCAGTGCACGCGTCTATGCCTTCCGACGCCTCAAGCAGCTACTAGTATCTGAGACTCGACTGAGGAGGCATGAAAAGGACGCGGGGCAAGCGATGCGTTCACGGTGCTTGCGACTTAGTGCACTTGACCGGCGGCAATGCCTTGTGCCGCGGTATATTTGCGAAGAAAACGGCACTCGTCGCCTGACAGTCTAGACCGCACATCCCTGAGCATAACTGCCTTCGTTGCACACGGCGTCTAACCAATTGCCGTGTGCTAGAAGCACCTGCCCTCCGTGCGGATGTCGAGACATCAATGGTCTCTTTCGATGTGGGTGAGGTACATCTTGTGAGTCCGGCGCCGTTTGCTACGCATCAGAAGGTGGCCACTGGCTAAAGCTTGCTGACAGGAGGGTCGGCAGAGTACCGACAAACTCCGTTTACACCAAGCAGGGCATCTTTGTGTACTCGGGTAATATTGACAAAGCCACTACACCCGAAGTGACGGTGTCGACGTCCGCCTTTGGGGGTTTCAACAGCAGACCGCCGCAGAAGCCGCGAGAGCAACCATCCTTGCACAAGGTGGAGGAAAGCAGAAGTTGAAGTTCACCATACTATCTGCGGGTAGCTGGCGCTTATTCTCGCCGATGGAAATGCCACCGACCAGCCGTCAGTAGGCTCTCGCACGGTGGTTCGGTAGGACCGTGACATCGCAATGGGGCATGTCAGAAGAGAGATAAGAGATTGACGGACACCCGCGCAATCGACAGTCCTCTGGGTCACTGCTTTATTGTTCGCAGCGTACCCAGCGAACCGCGATCTCGAGTTCAAACCCGAGTGTTTTTTCTCCTGTGGCATCGTCTATCATCTGCAGCCTCCGACTATGGAAGGTTTTGTCGAAACGCACCCCGCGCGGCGTTCAGGACTGTTGAACTCTAGACTGCCACCGCAACCCCTCGGACACATCAAGTTCATCTTCACACTCACCTTTGAGCTCATCGTCCAGAAATTCTACCAACAACGGGCACAAAAGTGCCAACAGCGGACTGGCCAGTAGTATAGCCGGTACATATGGTGTGACATCCAGTAGCAGAAAGTCTTGTGGCAAAAGTTTTTTTTTTCTGAAAAGTTTTTTTTTTTTGCGCGCGCGCGTAAATTTCTGTGGGCCGACGGACATGGGCCAAAAAAAAAAAACCGCCTACCCTTATTAGTTATTACCCATTATTAGATCTAATAATACGTAATAATCAGGCTAATAATATCTAATAAAATCTAATCAAATCTAATAATACTTATTACATGCCAACCGTGGGTATATTATGATACTTCCTCCCGTGACGGTACCGCTCTTGGGGGGCAGGGAAAAAAGCGAAGGATGAAAAGCAAGGGTGAGGTCCGTCCCCTTTGATGTGGTTGTTGCAAACGAATATGCTCCGAGGTAATCAACAAACCACGAAAGGGCTCCAAGCGCGGCACGTCAAGTGACCCACCGCCAGCAGCAAAGAAACGAAAGTGCACCAGATGTGGTGATTCGGGTCACAACGTTTTGACATGCAAGAAGCAGGATGATACATAGCAGATCGGTGAATGTCGTTTTCCCTTGTTCCCTTATCAAACAAAGATGGAACCAAAAAAAAACACCGAATTCCAATGTGGAGAGCGGCTCACAACGTGTACTTTCCGGACAAGAAGATGCCACATGTCAACATATGACACGGAAGATTTGTGTTTGCCCAAGATCATCCATTCTCTGTCGCCAGCGTCTCGACCCTGAGACGTGAATCTGAAAGTAACACCTCCCGCTTCAGGCTGCCCGTGATGCAGTCTGCATCTGATTGCTACCACCCACACATTGTGTTCGTGTCGTTGTACATTTTAGCCGCTCACCCAATGACACAGATGGTCACGGCTCTGCATATTGCCAGCAAGAAAGGTCACTCAGAAGTTGTCAAGGAATTGATCGCAGCTGGTGCCAAGGTCGACGTGCAGAACAGATGGTATGTTTTACGATGCGAAGAATGTTTTTGTTCATGTGGGTGCTATGAGGCCCCCACGTGCGAGGCAGATGACACCACAGAAGAGGCATAGGTATTGCAGAAGGGGGTACAGCTACTGGACGTCCGGCTCAGCAAACTTTGCTGGAACCCGGTGAGCCCTCCTTCTAAATTCCTACCCGGCCAACCGATATATTCCTGGAGAGCGTTCGTTTGCCTTTGTGGAATTCCCACGATGGATCGCAAGAATTCTCCGCCGGCTACTCACTCAGGCATGGGCACATGCTTCTGTCTTTCCAGCTCAGGAGAAAGGGGAAAAGGGGAGAAATCACTTCCGTTGGGGTAACCCCCCCGAGATAGCCACGGTTGGTGAGAGAACAGGCTAGCCCAGGAGGTCACACCGCCGGACCCATGACGCCAGTCAGAACAAAGCTCCTGACCGCCAGTGACATATCCGAAAAGTTTTGTTCGGTGAGAGATGCCAACGGCACCCGCGATGGCAGATCAGCGGGATTCCCTGCGCTCCAGTCCCACCTAACGGACAGCGCAACCTTCAGTTGCTGCAAACACAACAAAGCACGAACAACCGCATCGTTCAAGATATGCGATCGTAAACACGCGCCCTTTCGGGCCACCCCTTGCACAGAGGTGTTGTCCACGATGACCGTTACCGTGGACCCGGCGTACGCCGGCGAGATGGCCTTCACGGATCTCTCGAAGGCCATAGCTTCAAGCTGGTTTATGTGGAGGCGCTTCTCCACACGATTCCAACAAGAGCCGACGACTACCATGTCGTTGGTGTCGACGTCGACGAGTACACCTCCCCAACCATCAAGGCTGGCATCCACGAACACTGCCAACTTCGGCGATTGAGCAGCGACTGGAACAATTCGGCGACGCTGAACACGCTGCATCCACGAGGGGAGCGCGCGCTGCAGACCGTGTGACAGAACCACGTTCTCGTCAAGACACTTCTCGCCCCGATTGAGGGCGTTCGTCAGTCGAAAGAACTTCAGGGCGAAGTAGTACTCGCCCACGTAGACTCCGGCAATCGCCGACGCGTGCAGCAAACGACCAGCCAGGGATTTGATTTCGGCGGCTGACATCTTACCCGCTCGAACACTCTCCTCGGCGCGCTGCAAACGCGATTGCATCTTGGCGGAGACGCCCACGGTGCCGTCGCTATGCTTCCAGTCGACGCCAAGAAACTCATAGCGGCATGCCGCGTTCCTCGTATCCGCAGCCTTCGACGTAATGCGTGCCTCGGCAGCCAAGGCGTCCGGATACGACGTCGCCTTCAACACGAGATTGCGTGGCCCCGCGTATCTGATGTTGTCCACCCAGACGTGAACCAGCACCTCCGATGACACTGCATGCTTGCCGTCGACGTAATCTGGGTGCCCCGCGGTCGTCGACGCCAATGTGTACATCAGCTCGGGTGCACACGAATGGCCAATCGGTAGCCTCGTCAATTGCCACCAGTTGCCGTCGCCGTCGCTGAAAGGCGAAAAGTCGGCGAGACGCAGCTGGAATCTCCATCCCGTAGAACCCACACCTGAAGTCCCGGGTCGAGCCGCACTCTCGATTCACCGCGTGCAGATACTTCGACACGTGGCTAAGGGGGACGTGAGCCTCGTATCCGTCCGCTTCGACCACCCGGTTCGCGTCGTACGTCCACAGGATGAACCGCTGGCGGAGCTTGCGTTCCTTCTCCTCGACGACTGTGAACGGCACGTTCATGTCTCTACCCGGACCAGCGGCACGTTCCGCGATTCCGTGCTCTTCCAGCTCAAACGCATGCGCCGCCTCGAAACGGGAACGACCCGGAGGTGAAGACGTCTTCGAAGGGAACGTCTGCGGGTAAAACGTCCGGGACCAAGTCTCATCGAACCTCTTCCTCGTCGGCGCGTTCATTCGTCGGCGAAGAACCGCAACGTCCATTGATGGTACCGAGTCGACGTGCAGCGGCGACTTCTTCTCTTCCTCTGTCCCCGGAAGCCGGGTCCGCTTCCCCCTCCGAAGGATGGAGTACCGCTGGTGTTGATGGACGACAAGCCGCCGGGGTCCGGATCGGGGTGCTTGCACATAGGGGGGTGCCTCCGCTTCTTGTCCGACTTCCTCCTCCTCAGAGGTACCTTGTCACGTCCCCGGTCTGAAGAACCCGCGCCAGCGCCACCGGATCCGACGTGTACCTGACCGTCATGTTGGCCACGGTCGGATCGGCGTCGTTCGTGTGCTTCGCCAGGCGCGAAATCAACTGCAGCGCGAACGGAGCTCCCGCAGCCTTCATGTTCATCAAGTGGTCGATGGCGCCCCTCTTCACGCTGTGCGCGGAGTACAGCTTCGTCGCGTTGTCCGCTCCGAGCAGTCTGCTGAACTGATCCGTCGAGAGGGGGCACAACTGTTGAAAGTTCCCGAGGCCCCGCAGCAACTCCGCGATCTCCCGGGTCAGCGGTCCCCGGATCGCAACTACCTTGCTTCTGCAGAACGGGTTGCCCCGACGGCCCTTCGGCAGCGTGTTCCAGTCGACCACTAATCTCCGTGTTCGAGATGAGAGGAAAACACGCACGGGAGAGATTTTGAACGTCGCCCCACCGCGAAGCCGTCTTCCACGCGATCAAAACTGCCGCACGCACGCGAGGAGTCTGTCGGAATGCCCAAGCTAACAACACCTCCCTCGGCACTGATAGGGCTTGCTCCAGGGGAATATTGCCTCCTGAACCACGGAGGACCGTGGCCAACGATAGGAGGGGCCGGGCATCCACCCCAAGGTGGCCAAAGACCGCTGAAAGGAGGCGGGTATACGCCCATGCCCATCCTCGGACGAAATGCCTCGCCGCCGTTCCCGGTGCTTCGCCTGCACCCCACGCGGCACCGTGGTTCCAACCCTGCTGGCGATCAGGTCAAACATCGCCCGTCCGATTGCTGTTGGCCGACTTCCGAGCACGGGCGTTGAACCTCGAAAGCGCGTGAAGCTGGTTTTCGCGCTTCCGGGTAAACTTACGTTCACCGGTCGGGCACCGGCGAGCTGTCGCGGCCGACCGTTCCTCACTGGCAGACGCGGGAGTGTCGCCTCCCACCGGGCCCGGGGGAGGGCCAGTCACTTTCCCCCGGGTCTCACGTTTCCCTGAGCCGCGGCGTATCCTTTCTTGCTACCTTTGCCGCCGAATCGCGGACGTGCACTCCCACTTCTTGGCCCGCGCACACTCGACCTTGGCAGCTGCCCTCTCCATCGGGTCGTCCGACGTCTGAGCCAGCTCGCCGCGCGCGGCAGTTGTTTCGTGCACCAGTAGTGGTGCAGCCTGACCTCCTGCAGGAGGTTGTTGCCCAAACGTACAATCTCCAAATTGTACGTCCAGCCACCACCGTGCGCGACTCCCTCAACCCAGTCGCGCAAGCGCCCGAAGCTGCCGGCCAGCGCCGTACCGTTCAGGTACTTGAGACGGAGGTCTTGTACAAGCCCGGCAACGTCCGTTGCCATGGCTCCTTCCCACTCTCGGACGTCTGTTGCGTCCTCCGTGTAGCCAGCAAATGCCGGCCTCGTCGAACTCGAAGTCGCGGGCTGGCCGCGAGGCTGAAGCCCGTCTCCCGCTGGAGCGCAAGAAGAGTCGGCATTTTTCCTCCGGCCAGTGCTGCTGCGGAGCGGGCGGCCATGCAGCTGCTTGCGCCTTCACCGTTTGCAACTCCTGCTGCACCTGTTGCAACCTCTGCATCATCATTTCCTGCTGGCGCTGTTGTTGCATGAGTATTTGCTGCAACTGCTGTTGTGTCGTTGCCTCGCCAAACGACTTACTCGATGCATCCTCCTTCGGCCTCGGACCTGGTGGCGGCACCACGAAACCCGGAACCACCTTCGCGACGGCCTTGTTTACGGACAAGGCATCCTTGCTCTCCAGCATGAGCAACACCGCCAGAAGGTGCTGCAGATCGAACCCTGCCACCTCCGCAAACATGATTTCGAGCACGTCGATTCGACCGATCTTTCATGCCTACAGGTATCCGCCGAAGTTCTCAAGCCTCCGGACCGTCGTCGGGTATGGATGCACGCCCTCGCTCGCACGCCACTCCCTGTACGTGGCCGTGTTCGAGTTGTTGACCCTCCTGGTGCCTGCAGTCGTGTACAGGCTCCTCATGCGAGGGCGGGCCGCATCAGGGGGACGTCCTCGAGGGCACGCTTTAGCGCCCGCCGCTGAGACGTTGACCTCTTCTCAACCGGTGTTGCGGGACTGCCCAGCGCAGGAGAGCTCTGATCACGCGCTCTCACCAAGTCCTGTACTCTGCGGTACAGCTCAGGACTGGGCACACGCACCGGAAGTGCCCACATCGGAAGCCTCTCCAGTGTCAGAAGGGTCGTATCGTCCGGGAGGCCTCGGAGGCTTCTACTCCCGTCTTGCGCTCCATCGTCGGAATTCCACAAAAGGCAACCGAACGCTCTCCAGGAATATATCGGTTGGCCGGGTAGGAATTTCTTTTCAAATGTCGCAATCGCCTCTTCCGACGTCGGACGTTTGGGATTGCAGATACCCTGCGGCACTAAGGGCAGCTTGGAAGAAGAGGTTTGGTGAGGACGATTATGCTGACAAACGTAAGTTTAAGGTAAGAGATATGGAAGGTTTTTGCGTCGTCGCCCGTTTCGGTCGCTGCGAAGTCGTACTCGCCAACGGTCCGCACGAAGCCGAAGATCTGACGGGACTGTGCGGCGCCTCGGGGCTCGTCGCTCTCAGGGTCAGGCGCCGCTCTCTTCAACGCTCTGATCAACCTGCGGATGTCGTCAGCAAACCATCCGCCGTGTCCTCGGCTAAGATGGCGTTGATGATGTTGTGGGGCGCCTTGTACGCCTCGGCGTGGATCTGCAGCTGCTGGGTGAGCACTTCACTCTCCATGCAGTCGATCCTGACGGAGGATGTCCGCGTCGGCGAGGGCGGCGTGAGGGTTGGATGGACTCTGTCCAAGGCAAAAGGGACGTGCAGTAGATACCTCACCTTTGAAAGCATCAACCTGTTGCCTGCCCCCTTTGCTCCTGCCGGATGGACCCGACAGCGTGCCAGAGTCAATTCTGTACTGCCCTGTTGAGGTCTTTTCCCTTCTGAAACTCATGGCCAAGGGGGAACGCCTCTTGTGCCCGTTTCCCGTCCATGCCTCGTTTAGGGATGCCCTCCGCGGGACCGCGGGGAAGCGGGGCATCCTGCAGCCGTTCCCGGCCACTTCCGTAGGTCCAAAGTACCCCTTTTCGAAAGTCTTTTCCCTGGAGAGTATTAGGCATGCAATATTTTTTGATCGATCAACGCAATCGCTCGCGGGAGCGAGGCCGGGCACAGTCGCTGGTGGGTCCTTCCACCGTGGCAAAAGGCGGCAGAGCCGACGAAACTCGAGTCGACCATGAGCATCATCACGGTAAGTCGGCAACGACGTGGCTCCTCAACCGGATTCCCGCTCTTACTCTCCAAGACCAAAGCTCCACTTGGACGTGCTTTTGGGTGGCTTGGGATGGCCCTGGGAGGCTAAGAAGTCGTCGGTGATGGCGATCATGACGGCCCGTGGATACATCTAAGCCGTCGGCGATCCCAGCAAACCCTTGCGCTATCCCTGTAGCGCGGGAGAACAGCTTCCGGTGAAGGCCCTGCCTGACTAGGTGTAGTATGAAATCTGCTAAGTACAACTTGCTTTTACCAAAAAAATGTTGGTTGGAAAAAATGTTGGCCGGAAATAAACCTGGCGCCCCCCCAAAACCGCCACGATTATTACCTATTATTAGATTTCCGAAATCCGCCCCAAATTATTAGATTTTATTAGAAATTATTAGATATTATTACCTGGTTCCTGAAATTATTAGATATTATTACCTGAGTATTGGAAATTATCACCTATTGTTAGATATTATTACCAGGTAATAATCCATTATTACCCGACTTTCCCATGCATTCTCACAGCAAAAGTGCCCCTAGGAGTGGAAGGTGATCGTCACAGTGGGTGTTGGTGCGTCCAAGCTGTTCCTTTCATCCCGTTCGCAATTCCGTTAGTTGCTAAGTCGAAATGGAAGGATGCCAAAAGAGGTAGGAGAGGTTTGAGGCAAGATCCCGGCAGAGGACGATGATCTGGAACCCGACCGAAGCAGACAATAAGATCCCGGTGTCATTTCACTTTCATCTGCACACAGAATGTACGGCCTCCTTGGAATCTTCTGCCAGTTCTTCGGGCTGTCTTCTGCAAGCACCATTGTCACGTCCTGCCTTTTCACCACGGCTTGCCCACAACCGCTTTGATGAAGCGCTGGGACTTGCGGTGATTAAGTGCACTATGGGGCGACACTAATACAATATCATTGCCTAAAAGCACCTTGGCATCACCGCTTGGCTTGCACTGCCAGGCCACCCAGTCTCTTGCCTGGCATGGATTCTGGTGTTGTTTTCGTGTCTCTTCTTCTTTGCGTTTGTCGCCATTGAGCATCGTCCGGGACCGTGATGTTTTCTGGGCGGGCGCCGGGTTTGCGCTCACGAACTCGCAGATTTTGAACTCGCATGAGAGTTTTGGGCTGAGTGCAAAATGTGAGATGGAAGGAACAATCTGCAGATCTTCACCGAAAGCTGAATCTGAGATTTTCACCGAGAGCTAAATCGGATATTTTCACTGAGTACAAAATCTGAGATTTGGGCCGTAGCTACTTTGATTTCTGGGTTCCCTCCATTTTCGCGGCTTCATTGCCAAGACCCTAGCCCGACTGAGTAGTCTTTCCCTGATCCTCCCACTTCCTGGGGACTCTCTGCAGGCGATTATTAGATTATTAGAAATTATTAGACTTTGTTAGAAATTATGAGAAATTATTACCAGGTAATAATAATTATTAGAAATTATTAGAAATTATTAGTTATTACCCATTATTAGATCTAATAATACGTAATAATCAGGCTAATAATATCTAATAAAATCTAATCAAATCTAATAATAATTATTACATGCCAACCGTGGGTATAATATGATACTTCCTCCCGTGACGGTACCGCTCTTGGGGGGCAGGGAAAAAAGCGAAGGATGAAAAGCAAGGGTGAGGTCCGTCCCCTTCGATGTGGTTGTTGCAAACGAATATGCTCCGAGGGTAATCAACAAACCACGAAAGGGCTCCAAGCGCGGCACGTCAAGTGACCCACCGCCAGCAGCAAAGAAACGAAAGTGCACCAGATGTGGTGATTCGGGTCACAACGTTTTGACATGCAAGAAGCAGGATGATACATAGCAGATCGGTGAATGTCGTTTTCCCTTGTTCCCTTATCAAACAAAGATGGAACCCAAGAAAAACACCGAATTCCAATGTGGAGAGCGGCTCACAACATGTACTTTCCGGACAAGAAGATGCCACATGTCACCACATGACACGGAAGATTTGTGTTTGCCCAAGATCATCCATTCTCTGTCGCCTGCGTCTCGACCCTGAGACGTGAATCTGAAAGTAACACCTCCCGCTTCAGGCTGCCCGTGATGCAGTCTGCATCTGATTGCTACCACCCACACATTGTGTTCGTGTCGTTGTACATTTTAGCCGCTCACCCAATGACACAGATGGTTGGACGGCTCTGCATATTGCCAGCCAGTCACTCGAAGTTGTCAAGGAATTGATCGCAGCTGGTGCCAAGGTCGACGTGCAGGAGGGTATGTTTTACGATGCGAAGAATGTTTTTGTTCATGTGGGTGCTATGAGGCCCCCACGTGCGAGGCAGATGACATCACAGAAGAGGCATAGGTATTGCAGAAGGGGGTACAGCTACTGGACGTCCGGCTCAGCAAACTTTGCTGGAACCCGGTGAGCCCTCCTTCTAAATTCCTACCCGGCCAACCGATATATTCCTGGAGAGCGTTCGTTTGCCTTTGTGGAATTCCCACGATGGATCGCAAGAATTCTCCGCCGGCTACTCACTCAGGCATGGGCACATGCTTCTGTCTTTCCAGCTCAGGAGAAAGGGGAAAAGGGGAGAAATCACTTCCGTTGGGGTAACCCCCCCGAGATAGCCACGGTTGGTGAGAGAACAGGCTAGCCCAGGAGGTCACACCGCCGGACCCATGACGCCAGTCAGAACAAAGCTCCTGACCGCCAGTGACATATCCGAAAAGTTTTGTTCGGTGAGAGATGCCAACGGCACCCGCGATGGCAGATCAGCGGGATTCCCTGCGCTCCAGTCCCACCTAACGGACAGCGCAACCTTCAGTTGCTGCAAACACAACAAAGCACGAACAACCGCATCGTTCAAGATATGCGATCGTAAACACGCGCCCTTTCGGGCCACCCCTTGCACAGAGGTGTTGTCCACGATGACCGTTACCGTGGACCCGGCGTACGCCGGCGAGATGGCCTTCACGGATCTCTCGAAGGCCATAGCTTCAAGCTGGTTTATGTGGAGGCGCTTCTCCACACGATTCCAACAAGAGCCGACGACTACCATGTCGTTGGTGTCGACGTCGACGAGTACACCTCCCCAACCATCAAGGCTGGCATCCACGAACACTGCCAACTTCGGCGATTGAGCAGCGACTGGAACAATTCGGCGACGCTGAACACGCTGCATCCACGAGGGGAGCGCGCGCTGCAGACCGTGTGACAGAACCACGTTCTCGTCAAGACACTTCTCGCCCCGATTGAGGGCGTTCGTCAGTCGAAAGAACTTCAGGGCGAAGTAGTACTCGCCCACGTAGACTCCGGCAATCGCCGACGCGTGCAGCAAACGACCAGCCAGGGATTTGATTTCGGCGGCTGACATCTTACCCGCTCGAACACTCTCCTCGGCGCGCTGCAAACGCGATTGCATCTTGGCGGAGACGCCCACGGTGCCGTCGCTATGCTTCCAGTCGACGCCAAGAAACTCATAGCGGCATGCCGCGTTCCTCGTATCCGCAGCCTTCGACGTAATGCGTGCCTCGGCAGCCAAGGCGTCCGGATACGACGTCGCCTTCAACACGAGATTGCGTGGCCCCGCGTATCTGATGTTGTCCACCCAGACGTGAACCAGCACCTCCGATGACACTGCATGCTTGCCGTCGACGTAATCTGGGTGCCCCGCGGTCGTCGACGCCAATGTGTACATCAGCTCGGGTGCACACGAATGGCCAATCGGTAGCCTCGTCAATTGCCACCAGTTGCCGTCGCCGTCGCTGAAAGGCGAAAAGTCGGCGAGACGCAGCTGGAATCTCCATCCCGTAGAACCCACACCTGAAGTCCCGGGTCGAGCCGCACTCTCGATTCACCGCGTGCAGATACTTCGACACGTGGCTAAGGGGGACGTGAGCCTCGTATCCGTCCGCTTCGACCACCCGGTTCGCGTCGTACGTCCACAGGATGAACCGCTGGCGGAGCTTGCGTTCCTTCTCCTCGACGACTGTGAACGGCACGTTCATGTCTCTACCCGGACCAGCGGCACGTTCCGCGATTCCGTGCTCTTCCAGCTCAAACGCATGCGCCGCCTCGAAACGGGAACGACCCGGAGGTGAAGACGTCTTCGAAGGGAACGTCTGCGGGTAAAACGTCCGGGACCAAGTCTCATCGAACCTCTTCCTCGTCGGCGCGTTCATTCGTCGGCGAAGAACCGCAACGTCCATTGATGGTACCGAGTCGACGTGCAGCGGCGACTTCTTCTCTTCCTCTGTCCCCGGAAGCCGGGTCCGCTTCCCCCTCCGAAGGATGGAGTACCGCTGGTGTTGATGGACGACAAGCCGCCGGGGTCCGGATCGGGGTGCTTGCACATAGGGGGGTGCCTCCGCTTCTTGTCCGACTTCCTCCTCCTCAGAGGTACCTTGTCACGTCCCCGGTCTGAAGAACCCGCGCCAGCGCCACCGGATCCGACGTGTACCTGACCGTCATGTTGGCCACGGTCGGATCGGCGTCGTTCGTGTGCTTCGCCAGGCGCGAAATCAACTGCAGCGCGAACGGAGCTCCCGCAGCCTTCATGTTCATCAAGTGGTCGATGGCGCCCCTCTTCACGCTGTGCGCGGAGTACAGCTTCGTCGCGTTGTCCGCTCCGAGCAGTCTGCTGAACTGATCCGTCGAGAGGGGGCACAACTGTTGAAAGTTCCCGAGGCCCCGCAGCAACTCCGCGATCTCCCGGGTCAGCGGTCCCCGGATCGCAACTACCTTGCTTCTGCAGAACGGGTTGCCCCGACGGCCCTTCGGCAGCGTGTTCCAGTCGACCACTAATCTCCGTGTTCGAGATGAGAGGAAAACACGCACGGGAGAGATTTTGAACGTCGCCCCACCGCGAAGCCGTCTTCCACGCGATCAAAACTGCCGCACGCACGCGAGGAGTCTGTCGGAATGCCCAAGCTAACAACACCTCCCTCGGCACTGATAGGGCTTGCTCCAGGGGAATATTGCCTCCTGAACCACGGAGGACCGTGGCCAACGATAGGAGGGGCCGGGCATCCACCCCAAGGTGGCCAAAGACCGCTGAAAGGAGGCGGGTATACGCCAGCATGCCCTGCGGCTCGACCACTGTCGCCACGACAAATTGGGTTGCTGTATCCGGATCCGCCGGCAATCCCTGCATATCCGGCCATGCCTGGAAGCGGTGCCACAAATTCTGGCGGTCCTGCACTGTCGAATCCGCCCATGCCTTGCCAACAAAATGGCGCAGGCGTTGCATCGCCTCCTCGGACGAAACCCGCCGTTCCCGGTGCTTCGCCTGCACCCCACGCGGCACCGTGGTTCCAACCCTGCTGGCGATCAGGTCAAACATCGCCCGTCCGATTGCTGTTGGCCGACTTCCGAGCACGGGCGTTGAACCTCGAAAGCGCGTGAAGCTGGTTTTCGCGCTTCCGGGTAAACTTACGTTCACCGGTCGGGCACCGGCGAGCTGTCGCGGCCGACCGTTCCTCACTGGCAGACGCGGGAGTGTCGCCTCCCACCGGGCCCGGGGGAGGGCCAGTCACTTTCCCCCGGGTCTCACGTTTCCCTGAGCCGCGGCGTATCCTTTCTTGCTACCTTTGCCGCCGAATCGCGGACGTGCACTCCCACTTCTTGGCCCGCGCACACTCGACCTTGGCAGCTGCCCTCTCCATCGGGTCGTCCGACGTCTGAGCCAGCTCGCCGCGCGCGGCAGTTGTTTCGTGCACCAGTAGTGGTGCAGCCTGACCTCCTGCAGGAGGTTGTTGCCCGAACGTACAATCTCCAAATTGTACGTCCAGCCACCACCGTGCGCGACTCCCTCAACCCAGTCGCGCAAGCGCCCGAAGCTGCCGGCCAGCGCCGTACCGTTCAGGTACTTGAGACGGAGGTCTTGTACAAGCCCGGCAACGTCCGTTGCCATGGCTCCTTCCCACTCTCGGACGTCTGTTGCGTCCTCCGTGTAGCCAGCAAATGCCGGCCTGCACCTGTTGCAACCTCTGCATCATCATTTCCTGCTGGCGCTGTTGTTGCATGAGTATTTGCTGCAACTGCTGTTGTGTCGTTGCCTCGCCAAACGACTTACTCGATGCATCCTCCTTCGGCCTCGGACCTGGTGGCGGCACCACGAAACCCGGAACCACCTTCGCGACGGCCTTGTTTACGGACAAGGCATCCTTGCTCTCCAGCATGAGCAACACCGCCAGAAGGTGCTGCAGATCGAACCCTGCCACCTCCGCAAACATGATTTCGAGCACGTCGATTCGACCGATCTTTCATGCCTACAGGTATCCGCCGAAGTTCTCAAGCCTCCGGACCGTCGTCGGGTATGGATGCACGCCCTCGCTCGCACGCCACTCCCTGTACGTGGCCGTGTTCGAGTTGTTGACCCTCCTGGTGCCTGCAGTCGTGTACAGGCTCCTCATGCGAGGGCGGGCCGCATCAGGGGGACGTCCTCGAGGGCACGCTTTAGCGCCCGCCGCTGAGACGTTGACCTCTTCTCAACCGGGGTTGCGGGACTGCCCAGCGCAGGAGATCTCTGATCACGCGCTCTCACCAAGTCCTGTACTCTGCGGTACAGCTCAGGACTGGGCACACGCACCGGAAGTGCCCACATCGGAAGCCTCTCCAGTGTCAGAAGGGTCGTATCGTCCGGGAGGCCTCGGAGGCTTCTACTCCCGTCTTGCGCTCCATCGTCGGAATTCCACAAAAGGCTACCAGTTGGGGCATGGCGTACGCTTGTGCAACATGTAGGTGGGAACGCGAGAGCAGGACAAAGGAAGAAGTTCCTCTTCGATATGTTGAGTGTGCTGCACAGCCGCTGTTGGATCCGGGGTGCTCCTCCCAGAAGCCAAGTCCAGAACTTCTTTGATTGGAGGTGGCAGCAACCCACGTGGAACCATCTCGTGCTAAACCCTCGTTAACATTTCCCTGTAACATTTCCCTGCTCTCATCTCTCGGTGCAAAGAAGTCACTGCAAGCACCAAGTATCCTGCTGAGAATCGCTCCCTTCTCAACGAGGTGCACAGCACGTGGTCGTCGCGGCACCGCCTCCATATATATGCTTGACCTGAAGTCGTGATGAGGTGCTGGTTTGTAGACATTCAAGTGTACCGGACCCCCGTCTTGCCTACCTTGCCGATGCTGTTGTGAATCTTCTTGGTCTTCTTCGTGCGGCTGGTCATCCTCAAGTTACCCAACCGTAGCCCTGAAAACCGTAGGCTGAAAAGCGACAGTTCGGGAGCAGGAATCCTTGGAATACAGGAGCTGAAGGAAATGAGGAACAGCGGGTCGCAGGATACCAGTCTTGTGGTGAAGGAAAGTAGCACAGATGGCCAAATACCGTGTTCCCGGCCACTTCCGTAGGTCCAAAGTACCCCTTTTCGAAAGTCTTTTCCCTGGAGAGTATTAGGCATGCAATATTTTCTGATCGATCAACGCAATCGCTCGCGGGAGCGAGGCCGGGCACAGTCGCTGGTGGGTCCTTCCACCGTGGCAAAAGGCGGCAGAGCCGACGAAACTCGAGTCGACCATGAGCATCATCACGGTAAGTCGGCAACGACGTGGCTCCTCAACCGGATTCCCGCTCTTACTCTCCAAGACCAAAGCTCCACTTGGACGTGCTTTTGGGTGGCTTGGGATGGCCCTGGGAGGCTAAGAAGTCGTCGGTGATGGCGATCATGACGGCCCGTGGATACATCTAAGCCGTCGGCGATCCCAGCAAACCCTTGCGCTATCCCTGTAGCGCGGGAGAACAGCTTCCGGTGAAGGCCCTGCCTGACTAGGTGTAGTGAGCCAATTCACCTACCCCCTGATCGAGTGTAATCGAGTGTAATCGAGCGTAATCGAGCGTAATAGAGTGTAGTAGAGTGTAGTAGAGCGTTGTAGAGTGTGATCGAGATTGACACTAGTATTTTGGGTTCGACCACTGGTGGACCCCTGACTGGCCCATGGGCGACCATGTTGACCACTGTCTGGCCCCAGAAGTGCCAAGCATAAGCATACGAGGGACGGAAACCGCAGGCAAGTGGGCGATGTGCATATGAGACCGGAAGCTTTCGGGGACTGCAGGCGAGTTGGTGGCGAAAAGGGACAAAGATCTTCGAGCGACTGTGAGCAGCCTAGCAAGACGGGATGATGAACGATGATGAAAAAAGAAGAAGCGCTAGGCCGCTCGAAAGCACACGAAATCCGCACCTTGCGTTGCAGCACTACAGCAGAAAGACGAGCTTCTTCCTCGGCTCTTGGCACTCCTCTGCCTTCCTCTTCACCAGGACAGTCCCTGGCGGGTCAGCATCCGGTAGCTCCACCGGCTGGTCAGCATCCGGTAGCTCCACCGGCTGGTCAGCATCCGGTTGCTCCACCGGCGGGTCAGCATCCGGTAGCTCCACCGGCGGGTCAGCATCCGGTAGCTCCCCCGGCGGGTCAGCATCCGGTAGCTCCGAGGCCCTGTCTTCGGCTGTGCTCGTGCCTGCAGGCTTCGTCGGCTTCGGCTTCTTCCAGATGTCGAAAAGAGATCTGTAGCTGGACAGATCCTCTTTCGCGGCAGCGGCTCGCCTTTCTTCCTCTCGTCGCGCTTGAGCCCCAACTCGAGAGTCTTGCAAATGAGACCCTCGCTTCTTCTCGACCGCAGCCACCGCGGTCTTCTCCAGCAGAGCGGCGCCCTTTTCACAGCCGCTTATGTGGGCTTCGTAGGGGGCTAGCCTGAGCTTGTCCTTGTCCCCCTCCTTGGCGACGAACACCACCTTTGAGCATCCCACGCAAGATACGGTGGGCGAGATGCCTTTACCGACCTTGAAGGCCGGTTGCAGGTCGGCGCCGGTTAACTTAGCGGCTAGCTGGGCCGCTGTGTTCGCTTGCTTGCCTGCCGCCCGCTTCTCGGTTGCGTCCAGCACGACAATAAGCTGTCGTGCGTCCGCTCTGGCTGCTGCGAACAAGTCCGCCGGCCCAACGACCTCGCGGATGCCGGTGTCATCGTCGTCGAGGCGCGCGGCGGATTTCGGCAGCGTGTACCGAACGGCGGTGGGGGCTAGGGAGACAGTAAAGCCCTCCCTTCGCGCGATCGGCACCGCTGCGTCTCGTGCCTTTTTGACGTACTGCGCAAGGTCGTCACCCCCCTGCTCAACGTACAAAACGGCCTCTGCGGCCGCTGTTCGGTCCTTTTTGGTAAGGAGCTTTTTTGTGCGCTCCCCCCAAATCACCTTCATGGTGAAGCTGATCTCATTCTCGCGCGGCATCTTAGAATTCAAACCCCCTGCAATAAAGTTCACAATGAAAGATTATCAATGCAGCACGAAGCGAAGCACAACCAGATCACACGCTTGAACGCACACAACATTCGAGACAAGGCATCGAATGCACGACAGCCACTGATAGAGAACGACAAGAACGCAAGAGAGATGGGACAAACATATGACGGCATGCGTTTTCGTAGAGTCCGTACAGGCCAGATGGTTTATGTAAGAGCAGCAAGAATGAGGACGTCGTCTGAATGAAAATGAGCCTGCTGACCGCAAACAAAATTACTTGAGCAGAGGAACGAGAAGCTAAAGTGACCCATGGTTAATCAGGAGTCAGCGCTTGACGAATCGTCGGCGCTGTCGGACTCGTCGGACTCGTCAGAATTGTCGGACTCGTCGGAATTGTCGGACCCATTGGACGAGGTACTACTGCCTGACTTGTTCGATGATTTCCCAGCCTTAACCGTAGGGTTCTTTTTCCGACGTTTCACAGAGTGCTTTCCCCCGGGCTTCTCCGGACGCTTTCGCCCGACCTTGCCGTAGGTAGTCGGCAGCTTGAAGTCGGACTTGTCGAAGGCGATGATGGCTTCGAGAAGGTCGCTCATTTTGCCCTTTTTGGGAAGGCGTCGCTTCATGCTTTGACTCAATACGCATGCGCGAGTGCCGTTTTCAGCAATCTCCTTCGGGGTCAACTGCTCGATTGCCTCCAAGCGTGTCTTCGCGATCTCTTCCCTTGCATCGCGCTTGCGCTGGCTTTCATCAGCAAGATTCTGTTTTCGCTGGGTGTGTGCTTCGAACTCGTCTGCCAGGCGGTGGGACCTTTCAATGCAGTTTTCCCATGAACGGTACACCGTATCACAAAGAGTCGAAACGGCGCAGTCCCGAAGCAGCCACTCGCTGATCTCAGGTTCGTTTCCTCCTCGAATAACAGCTATACCCCTGAGTACCTCATCGGTGACAGTCTGGTTCTTGCAGTCTTCAACAGTCTGCTTCACCACACCTACAGGGGTTTCCGTTAAATTCGGATTGCAGTTCGGGGGTGCGTTGGCTGCATTCGACATGTTGATGTACTTGTCGAATTCTAGGCGCTTGAAATGCCGCACGTATTTCATTACGTGCCCAACCAGAACTTCGGCTTCCTCGGAGACTGCAGTACACTCAATTTCTTGGGGTATGTCGGACTGTCGATGGGGAGCGAGGGCGTCTTTTAAAGCTGCTGCGTATCCAGATAGCTTTGCACCAGGCTTGTCCTCGACAAGGAAAACATCTTCGAGTTCCACAACACCGAACTTCAGCTTCGACTTGGATGCGGTTTCCACCACTCGGATCTGCAACGGGACGACGCATCCGAACCAGTCCTTCTTGCCCTGCACGACCAATTTCTGAAGATCGTGGTCACCCACATTCTTGCAGAGGCAACACAGGATGCTGCACCACGCCTCCTTGACGGTGCCGAGCTGGTCAAGATGCCAAAGCAAGTGCGTCAGAGGATAGCAGAGCGACGTGAACAGCAAGCGGAGGACGCGGAGCTTCGGAAGGAACGACGTGCCCACGAGGGCCTCATACAGCTTGAGGAACCGGTTTGGCACACGCTTCTTTGCTATTGGGCTGGACGCGTACAGCAGGACTTGCCGCGTGGAAAGATAAAGCCGCGCCCACTCGGCAAGAGGTTTTCCCCGAATCTCTTCTGAAAGGCTGTAAGCTCCGGCCGTCAGTGTTGAAAACCGACCGGCTTTGACTGGTGCCCAAAACACGCCTGCTGGGCTCACGCCAGCGTTTTCTTCCAGCCAGTGGTGGAAGGCATCGTTTCCTGCGATGAAATCATACGCCAATGGAATGAGTGATCGCAAAGGAAGGTCGGTCGCCAGACATTTTTGGACGGCTTTGTCAGCAAGGTGCAGGCGATGCACGGGCTCCATGATGACCTCGTCGACGGCCCCACAGGCGTACAACTCACTAGCCGTCGTGAAGAGGCCTCTGTCTGTAACAACCTTCTTCATCCTTGGGAGCAGTGCATCGCCAGGGAGATCGAACCCCAAGGCAAGGAGCGACTCTTGCAGCTTCTGAAAGTAGTCCAGCACGTACTGGAGATACTTCGTCGTCGTTGCTGGATCCTTCTGCCGCACAAGTGCTGCAAGCACAAGCCGCGTCCTCCACCTCTGCTCCATCGTGTCCAGGTACGAGAACGTCAGGCAGAGGATATCCTTGCTCCCCGGAAGCTCTCCTGCATCCCCGGCAATGACGAAGTCACCACCCCCAAGCCGGAGCAGAAACTCCATGTCACCGAGGACAAGGTGCCTACCAAGCGCTCGGCGAACAGCCCTATCGCCTGGAACTGGCCCGCACGGAATGCCGAAAGGCCCAAGTACTAGCTGCGCTAAATTGAATATATGCGAGCTAATGCGAGATACTGGTACCCGAGCCCGTATGCACTCGACAACCTGCTTCCGCAAGTCAGCCCGAACTTCCTGGTCTCCAGCTGCACGGCCTGTCTCGGGCATTTTTTCAGACTAATATTCTTGTTTTTATTCCGATTTCAATATCCTGTCATCAGCACCTTTTTAGCCCCGGAAGAAGGTGCGTTAGTGGGTACGTTGAACCGACCAATCAAGATTGCCTGAGTGTTACGCCGTTAATCAATTACTGCAGTACCCCCCCAATTCACCCAAAAGTTGATCGAGTGTAATCGAGCGTAATCGAGCGTAATCGAGTGTAATCGAGTGTAATCGACGCGTAATCGAGCTAAAGTCATTTTCAGGGGGGCTAGGTGAATTGGCTCATGTAGTATGAAATCTGCTAAGTACAACTTGCTTTTACCAAAAAAATGTTGGTTGGAAAAAATGTTGGCCGGAAATAAACCTGGCGCCCCCCCCAAAACCGCCACGATTATTACCTATTATTAGATTTCCGAAATCCGCCCCAAATTATTAGATTTTATTAGAAATTATTAGATATTATTACCTGGTTCCTGAAATTATTAGATATTATTACCTGATTATTGGAAATTATTACCTATTGTTAGATATTATTACCAGGTAATAATCCATTATTACCCGACTTTCCCATGCATTCTCACAGCAAAAGTGCCCCTAGGAGTGGAAGGTGATCGTCACAGTGGGTGTTGGTGCGTCCAAGCTGTTCCTTTCATCCCGTTCGCAATTCCGTTAGTTGCTAAGTCGAAATGGAAGGATGCCAAAAGAGGTAGGAGAGGTTTGAGGCAAGATCCCGGCAGAGGACGATGATGTGGCATGTGGGGTATGCGACCTCTACCCGCCAGAACCCGTATTCTTAGGGCAGAATGGGGGTTTAACTTCATCTGGGAAACCTTCTTTTGAGCACGAATCCCGCTCGCTGGGCATACAGTCCGTTGCATGTGGTCTTTGATGATGTGCGTGGTGCGTTTCGGCATTCGCTGGAACCCGACCGAAGCAGACAATAAGATCCCGGTGTCATTTCACTTTCATCTGCACACAGAATGTACGGCCTCCTTGGAATCTTCTGCCGGTTCTTCGGGCTGTCTTCTGCAAGCACCATTGTCACGTCCTGCCTTTTCACCACGGCTTGCCCACAACCGCTTTGATGAAGCGCTGGGACTTGCGGTGATTAAGTGCACTATGGGGCGACACTAATACAATATCATTGCCTAAAAGCACCTTGGCATCACCGCTTGGCTTGCACTGCCAGGCCACCCAGTCTCTTGCCTGGCATGGATTCTGGTGTTGTTTTCGTGTCTCTTCTTCTTTGCGTTTGTCGCCATTGAGCATCGTCCGGGACCGTGATGTTTTCTGGGCGGGCGCCGGGTTTGCGCTCACGAACTCGCAGATTTTGAACTCGCATGAGAGTTTTGGGCTGAGTGCAAAATGTGAGATGGAAGGAACAATCTGCAGATCTTCACCGAAAGCTGAATCTGAGATTTTCACCGAGAGCTAAATCGGATATTTTCACTGAGTACAAAATCTGAGATTTGGGCCGTAGCTACTTTGATTTCTGGGTTCCCTCCATTTTCGCGGCTTCATTGCCAAGACCCTAGCCCGACTGAGTAGTCTTTCCCTGATCCTCCCACTTCCTGGGGACTCTCTGCAGGCGATTATTAGATTATTAGAAATTATTAGACTTTGTTAGAAATTATGAGAAATTATTACCAGGTAATAAGCATTTATTCGGCAAGATAATTTCCGTTTATTTTGCCGAGGTGTCGGTTTTAGTCCCGAGGGAGGCCCGAGGGGGGGTTTGCAACCCCGAGCCACGAGCGGAATGATTTTATTGGGAAAAATAAATTCCCGAGGATGGAAAGAAAACCACACTGCTTTGCAGTTATGTTGGTGTCTAGCAGAACGTTGCGTAGCAAATGTGCACGGCAGAACGTTGTGTAAGACGTTGAGCATATTGCTTTGCAGTTACGTTGGTGTTTAGCAGAACGTTGCGTAGCAGAACGTTGTGTGTCTGAGACATTGCGTAGCAGAACGTTGTGTAGGAGTGGAGTTGTTGTAAGTGACGGGTCACAGATCAATGTGCCTGGTTGTTCTGCTGCAACTGGGGGAGTCCCGGCAGGTTGACGTTGTAGTTCACAACATACGATGCTGCTTGCATGGGCGCTTGCATGAAGGACTGCACAGGTGCTGTCGTGCTGGGTAGGACTGTTGGATGAGCGCTGCTGACAAGTGCTGCGGTTTTCTTTCTGCGAGGTCTTGATATGGATCAGAAAGGATGAATTAGACTCAAAACGAGCTCAAAACACGCGATTTCACTCAACACAGGGAGAATTTTTGCGAGGGGTCTCCCCTACAGATTTCTGCCTACGACCTTATTCTGCGCCGCCAGCTAGCAGTTTTCAGTCGGAAAAATAAACGAATTTATTTCCCTAGGGACAATAAATTTCATTTATTTGTTTCGACTGAAAATAGCTGGCGGCGCAAAATAAATTCCGAGATCGGAAAAAATAAATTCGTTTATTTGTCCGGCCTGTGCAAACACAACGGAATCCTGTCAAAAAATAAACGAAATTTATCGTCACGCTCCGCAAGCCATTTCCACCAGAGGGAATTTATTTTTCCCAATAATAATAATTATTAGAAATTATTAGTTATTACCCATTATTAGATCTAATAATACGTAATAATCAGGCTAATAATATCTAATAAAATCTAATCAAATCTAATAATACTTATTACATGCCAACCGTGGGTATAATATGATACTTCCTCCCGTGACGGTACCGCTCTTGGGGGGCAGGGAAAAAAGCGAAGGATGAAAAGCAAGGGTGAGGTCCGTCCCCTTCGATGTGGTTGTTGCAAACGAATATGCTCCGAGGGTAATCAACAAACCACGAAAGGGCTCCAAGCGCGGCACGTCAAGTGACCCACCGCCAGCAGCAAAGAAACGAAAGTGCACCAGATGTGGTGATTCGGGTCACAACGTTTTGACATGCAAGAAGCAGGATGATACATAGCAGATCGGTGAATGTCGTTTTCCCTTGTTCCCTTATCAAACAAAGATGGAACCAAAGAAAAACACCGAATTCCAATGTGGAGAGCGGCTCACAACATGTACTTTCCGGACAAGAAGATGCCACATGTCACCATATGACACGGAAGATTTGTGTTTGCCCAAGATCATCCATTCTCTGTCGCCTGCGTCTCGACCCTGAGACGTGAATCTGAAAGTAACACCTCCCGCTTCAGGCTGCCCGTGATGCAGTCTGCATCTGATTGCTACCACCCACACATTGTGTTGGTGTCGTTGTACATTTTAGCCGCTCACTCAATGACACAGATGGTTTCACGGCTCTGTATTGTGCCAGCTCGAAAGGTCACTCAGAAGTTGTCAAGGAATTGATCGCAGCTGGTGCCAAGGTCGACGTGCACAACAAACGTATGTTTTACGATGCGAAGAATGTTTTTTGTTCATGTGGGTGCTATGAGGCCCCCACGTGCGAGGCAGATGACACCACAGAAGAGGCATAGGTATTGCAGAAGGGGGTACAGCTACTGGACGTCCGGCTCAGCAAACTTTGCTGGAACCCGGTGAGCCCTCCTTCTAAATTCCTACCCGGCCAACCGATATATTCCTGGAGAGCGTTCGTTTGCCTTTGTGGAATTCCCACGATGGATCGCAAGAATTCTCCGCCGGCTACTCACTCAGGCATGGGCACATGCTTCTGTCTTTCCAGCTCAGGAGAAAGGGGAAAAGGGGAGAAATCACTTCCGTTGGGGTAACCCCCCCGAGATAGCCACGGTTGGTGAGAGAACAGGCTAGCCCAGGAGGTCACACCGCCGGACCCATGACGCCAGTCAGAACAAAGCTCCTGACCGCCAGTGACATATCCGAAAAGTTTTGTTCGGTGAGAGATGCCAACGGCACCCGCGATGGCAGATCAGCGGGATTCCCTGCGCTCCAGTCCCACCTAACGGACAGCGCAACCTTCAGTTGCTGCAAACACAACAAAGCACGAACAACCGCATCGTTCAAGATATGCGATCGTAAACACGCGCCCTTTCGGGCCACCCCTTGCACAGAGGTGTTGTCCACGATGACCGTTACCGTGGACCCGGCGTACGCCGGCGAGATGGCCTTCACGGATCTCTCGAAGGCCATAGCTTCAAGCTGGTTTATGTGGAGGCGCTTCTCCACACGATTCCAACAAGAGCCGACGACTACCATGTCGTTGGTGTCGACGTCGACGAGTACACCTCCCCAACCATCAAGGCTGGCATCCACGAACACTGCCAACTTCGGCGATTGAGCAGCGACTGGAACAATTCGGCGACGCTGAACACGCTGCATCCACGAGGGGAGCGCGCGCTGCAGACCGTGTGACAGAACCACGTTCTCGTCAAGACACTTCTCGCCCCGATTGAGGGCGTTCGTCAGTCGAAAGAACTTCAGGGCGAAGTAGTACTCGCCCACGTAGACTCCGGCAATCGCCGACGCGTGCAGCAAACGACCAGCCAGGGATTTGATTTCGGCGGCTGACATCTTACCCGCTCGAACACTCTCCTCGGCGCGCTGCAAACGCGATTGCATCTTGGCGGAGACGCCCACGGTGCCGTCGCTATGCTTCCAGTCGACGCCAAGAAACTCATAGCGGCATGCCGCGTTCCTCGTATCCGCAGCCTTCGACGTAATGCGTGCCTCGGCAGCCAAGGCGTCCGGATACGACGTCGCCTTCAACACGAGATTGCGTGGCCCCGCGTATCTGATGTTGTCCACCCAGACGTGAACCAGCACCTCCGATGACACTGCATGCTTGCCGTCGACGTAATCTGGGTGCCCCGCGGTCGTCGACGCCAATGTGTACATCAGCTCGGGTGCACACGAATGGCCAATCGGTAGCCTCGTCAATTGCCACCAGTTGCCGTCGCCGTCGCTGAAAGGCGAAAAGTCGGCGAGACGCAGCTGGAATCTCCATCCCGTAGAACCCACACCTGAAGTCCCGGGTCGAGCCGCACTCTCGATTCACCGCGTGCAGATACTTCGACACGTGGCTAAGGGGGACGTGAGCCTCGTATCCGTCCGCTTCGACCACCCGGTTCGCGTCGTACGTCCACAGGATGAACCGCTGGCGGAGCTTGCGTTCCTTCTCCTCGACGACTGTGAACGGCACGTTCATGTCTCTACCCGGACCAGCGGCACGTTCCGCGATTCCGTGCTCTTCCAGCTCAAACGCATGCGCCGCCTCGAAACGGGAACGACCCGGAGGTGAAGACGTCTTCGAAGGGAACGTCTGCGGGTAAAACGTCCGGGACCAAGTCTCATCGAACCTCTTCCTCGTCGGCGCGTTCATTCGTCGGCGAAGAACCGCAACGTCCATTGATGGTACCGAGTCGACGTGCAGCGGCGACTTCTTCTCTTCCTCTGTCCCCGGAAGCCGGGTCCGCTTCCCCCTCCGAAGGATGGAGTACCGCTGGTGTTGATGGACGACAAGCCGCCGGGGTCCGGATCGGGGTGCTTGCACATAGGGGGGTGCCTCCGCTTCTTGTCCGACTTCCTCCTCCTCAGAGGTACCTTGTCACGTCCCCGGTCTGAAGAACCCGCGCCAGCGCCACCGGATCCGACGTGTACCTGACCGTCATGTTGGCCACGGTCGGATCGGCGTCGTTCGTGTGCTTCGCCAGGCGCGAAATCAACTGCAGCGCGAACGGAGCTCCCG